>VDFB02365933.1:0-37083 GCA_007258455.2 Sequoia sempervirens
AAGGGAAAATTCGCACTTGACTAGTCTATTTTGGCCTAATTTTTAATATTTTATTGTTGGCATTTTTTTTTTTGCAAATTTAAATTCATTTGTCAGCGTTTCGTAATTAAGTTTTTGGGAAATGAAGAAATGCATATAAATACAAGTCTTTTTCACCATTTGAAACTAGAATGCAATTTGAATATCAATTAAGCATCCTAAAAAGCATTTGAGGCAATTTAAGGGAAAAATAAGCAGCATTCTACAACACTTTCATCAATCAAGATCATGTTTGTAAGGCATTAGAAGATAAGGAAGCATTATGAACAAGAAGCAATTATGATCAATCATGCACTATCATGAAGATGTATTGAGTTCTCATCTACATGATAGCTACAACAATATATTGTGTTTTGTGAACTAACCTCTTGCAAATTTTCAAGAAATTTAAGCATCCATCAAACAACCTTTGGTGAAAACTTAGGGTGTGGACATCACTTTCACAAGGGTTACATACCTAAGGTAATATTATCCATTTTCATTTGTTGTTTCAGTCAATTATTGTTGTTTGGTCTCTGCCTGACCTAGGGTAAGCCCTATTGATCATCATCATTTGTTGTTCGTGGAGATGGAAACACAAAAATGGGGTTTGATTTAGGCAAGCCCCTATACAACACAACATTTCCCCTTCTTTTCATGTGTGCAGATCATATTCAACAGCTTTTTCAATAGAAAGCTACAGGAAAACATAATGTAGACTATAACCTATCATCCAAAATTTGCAGATCCTGAAAACAAATATTTTTGGTCTAGGATGAATTCACTCTTGACCCCCCAAATTCAAGCTCATTTTTTTACAAAAAGTGCACACATATTTGTCCTTCTTAGGTTTGCAACTATTTCGTCAATTTTTAGTTTCATCTGTGTGATAAATTACATTTTAAGATCTATGGTTTATGTCAAATAGGCTTGTTAAAACATACATCAAATTCCTCCCTTTTGCAACTCAAAAGAACCAAACCCTAGCAGATTGGCTCTCCCTTGTGGTAGCTAGCCAATCATCAAACCCTAGTTAGTTTGTGTTTGAATGTGAAGCGAAAGAAAAAGAGTTGATCCTAGTTAATCTACTAGTTAGATCTAGGATCTCTTTTTTCTACTTCACAAAGGGCGTAACCAACCATTCAAATAAACATTCCTTGGCCATGAAAATTTTTTTCTAGATGCCTACATATTCAACAAGAATTTGTTGAGTCCAAAATTTAGATTGATTTTGGTGAAAAACTTGTGACATGGAGTTGGTCCAAGAGATCATTTATTGGAGGTAGAGACTAGTGATCATTCACTATAGCCTTATTAAGTGCTCTAGAGATCAATGTACACCTGTCATGCCAAGCACAATTAATTTGTCACAAGGCGAAGAGATGGGACAAATGTGCCCATTGTTCTCAAGTTCTTGGTTCTATTGCCTAATATCTACAAGCTTGTGGAATGCTCTGTGATAAAAAAAATAATTAGGTAAAGGTAGCCTTCATATCTATTCAATTGTATGTTTTACCATAATGTTGAGGCACTTTGTTTGGTGACTAAAAAAGGTCCTTGTTTTCCTCCCACTTGTCATTCAACTACTACAATTAGTGTTGAAGGAGTTGTAGTATGAGTTTGAGCCATAAAGATTATTTATCTTATGTCTAACCAAGATAAATCTAAACTTCCTACTGAAGCAATTGAAGAGCCTTTTGCATTGCTTGGTGTTAGTGAGATAACTTAGTAACTACTAGTATGCAATATCTTTGCTCACCAACATCTATGATAACATTCTTAGAATTTGACTCATGGGTTGTATGTTGATGAAACAGATATGATTGCTCTAGTAAAACATCACATACCTCCAATGGTGTGAAATTACAAAGGATTACATCTTGAAATGGTTTAATTTTGTATACAAAGTGATAATATTGAGTGACATGTTTCTCTAAACACAAACTAAATCATCCAATGTTGTAAGGCTAAGGGTGGGGTATTTGTGGTAAGTTTGGTCTACAAATTGCTTCAACATAAATCATATACCTATGAGTTGCATTATCAACTATGAAGTGTATTGCTTGTCCATTGACCCACATTTGAGAGTGGAACAACCTCTCTACTTCCTCTAAGATGATATTTGAGGCAATGTTGTTGTTCCTAACCATGGGACTAAGCTTTGTATCCATGATATTCTTGCCTTTCTCATTGTTGTGGTGGTAGTAAAACTGGAATCAAGATGCACAAACAAGGCTTTTCTAGCATGACATTCTTCATTCTAGATTATTTCTTTTATTCATTAGGTGTTGCTCCTAAGATTGTTATGGAGTTATTTTTCCTTGTTTAGAACTATGTTGGGTTCCACCCTTGGCATTCTTTGTCTACGCTTTGTCATGAGACTTGGACTCTTCTTTCTTGGTCTTTTGCTTGGCCTTGACCTCAAATTCGTTTGTAGGTGAGTTTATAGGCTTCTCTTAGGGTAAACATCTAAAGGAGATCCATGTTTGATTGGATGTATGGTCTTAATCCCAACCTATAACTCAAAATGACACTTTACTATCTCTTGAATGTTGCATAGTTTGGAAAATAAATTATGGAAGATACCAATGCATTCTTGCATAGATTGATCTTGTGTTTTGGCACAACTGTGCATATTTGAGGTATTAATCCTTATAATATCCAAACCAGTAATAGGTTCCTTTAAGGGCTTCTACAAAACCACTCCTAGTGTAGAGATTTAGATGTAATGTCCCCAAATGTGGAAAACCCCTAAATCTGGCCTAATTTATCAATTTCAAATAATCAATTTGGTTTGGGGAATATCTATAACTTGATTAGGTCCATGTTTAAGACCTGCAAATAGGGTAGTAAACACCCTATAACAAAAAACAATATCACATCATAAATATATTGGAATCTTTTAAGTTTCTAATTCATTATCCTTGGAGCGGAATGGTTTGATAGGGTGTCCTAGAGACCATCTACCCTAGGCCCAAGAGAAGATGCTTCACCCCTCTTGGCCCCATGTGGCCTCTTGCCATTCCTATGGGGTGTTATGCCCAGTGAGGTGTCCTATCACCGTTCCCATTATTAGAACCATTATGCCTTTTCTTATGACTTAGTTAATCACCATGATGGGAGGTTAGGATGCAACTACAACAGGGTGTCCCGAAAATCATTCCTTCTAAGCCCAAGAGTAGCCTTCTATGCCCCCTTGGCCCACATGTGGTAGGCCTCAGCTATCCACCATGGGGTGTCGTACTTAGAAGGTGATCCCAACACCGTTTTCCCTCCTTGTAGGCCCTCAATTCCCTCATCATGGCTGGTTACCACAGTCAAACAATGTAAATATTATTTCATATAGTCACATTTTATCTTCACATATTGAATCAATGACACAGATCAGTAATATATCCATTATGTCATATTTAGCAATATATGATAACTCAAACTTATGCAAATATACAAATTTGTTGTTATCATGACTAATAAATAAAATTGTATTGTCCAGTATGAGTAATATTGAATTCTACAAAATATGTTGCATATACGATAATTAAATAAATAACCTGTTCATCACTATACAACCCTACAGATTGTATTATGTTGTGAATATTATGTGAAGAACATACCACAGTTAACTGAATATGGTGCCTATTGATTTCTGAGTATCCTCAGTTTGACTTGGTAGGGTTCCTTGAGTATATTTCTTTTTCTTTTTCCTCCTAACTTACTTCCTTCAACCTTACATTTTAGTGATCATAGTGTGTATATATATATATATATATATATATATATATATATATATATAAGCAATTCTTGTATTAAGATCATAATTACTTATAATACTCTAATTGTTGTTGGCATCCCTAATGCATACTCAATACATATACACACATTTCATATAAATACATATGATGGCATGCAATAGTTATGATAAAGCATACTACAGGAATAATGCATATAATAGTAAGATATATCATACCTCAGATTAATAAACATAAATAATAGAGTATGTACAACACAATCAGCATAAATCAGAAGATGACTGCTATAAATAATTCGATGATTCCTTCAAAATATATCTATATATTCCTACCTTTATTCCCATCGAACTGCTATCTATTCCTTATTGTTGATGGTTCGATAAGATATACACAATTTGTTGTTATCTTTGGTGATTAGCTTTTCAAAGAATATCCTTTAAACATGATTATGTCCAGAATATCTTCCTCTTCTATTTGATGCCTCTCCTTCTTACCCCACCTTTATCTTCTTCAACTTGCACAAGAGATATGATTCTGTGGAGGGTCGTGATTTTTCTTGTGGGAAGGGACGTGACTATCTGTTTAGTCATTGCCTTTCAACAGCGCTTCCCCTTTTTGAGTAGTCGTTGCCTATGTTTGCAACATTTAGTATATTTTTGAATGTTTCTTGTTTTAATATATTTTAATTATTATTATTTATAGTGGTTTTGTATGTTATTCGATATATATATATTTTTATATGGCATTCAATATTTTGTATTTGTGTTCTATTCAATATATATTTATACTTATTTTCATAAGTATAATATTACTTCAATAATTATAATGATAATGAATTTGCTAATAGATATATTCAAAATTTACTAATTATAATGAATTCATTAATTATAATTATAATATTATCGTATGATAATCATAATTATATTAATAATAAATTGCTAATATATTTTTAATATGGATTTAATTATTTTATATTTCAATGCTTTATCTACAATCTTACAATTCTAGGGGCATGATAGTCCACCCCGCCCAAGATTGCTTGTCCTCAAGCAATCGCAACTCCAAACATCTTTTCACATATATCTTGTCACAATCCTTGTGTATTTCCCCAGACAGTTCTCAAGTGCAAGTTATAGGTGAAAGCAACTATCGCCCCTGATCATTTGACCTAAATTCGTAGGTTTACACTAACACCCAATTCTTGTCACATCTTCCAAATCAGTTGGACATTATTACCCCTATCAACAATTTCTTCATAAGGAATTGATTCCCCTTTTTCGATATCCTATAGTCTTTCATCTTTGAAGGGTCACAATGTTCACATTAGGGGTTACATCCTTTCACCTCATCACCTAATTTTAGTCTCTTAACTAGGGTTCTATTCTTAATTGGATTTTTCAATTGAAATGCTCTCCCTTTGTATCCCAAGTTTGACGGGGGGGTCACACCTTTTCACCTCAATAGTTACAACTCCTCAACCCAAGAATCATTTTGACAAAGTTTTTAACAATTGTCACAATTTTTAGGCATAAGTAATCATAAACACACATGTAGTCACACCTGGGATACACATATGACATGAAGCATACACATAAGCCATGAATACATGAAAGTCACAAAGTAGTCATAAAGTATTCACATGAATGAAGTATATACATGAGTACATGTAATAGATAAGGTATACATAAGATGTATGAAGCATGCACATAGAGACACACAAGTCATGAAGTATACACTTGAATATTCAAAATTCATAAAGTATGCATTTGAATATATGCAAGTCACAAAGCTCACTCATGGATGCAAGGTATACACATAGGTCACAAAGTATTCACTTGAATGCACTTGAATACACATAAGTCACAAAGTATACACTTGAATACATATAATTTGCAAGTATACACTTGAATACATATAGGTCACAAAGTATACACTTAAATGCACTTGAATGCACATAAGTCACAAGATATACACTTGAATGCACTTGAACACACATAAGTCATACTTGAATACACTTGAATACATAAGTCACAAGGTATACACTTGAATACACTTGAGCGCATATAAATCACAAAGTATACACTTGAATACACGTAATACATAAAGTGTACATAGGAAGCATGAAGCATACACGCGAATAAACATAATACATGAAGTATACAAGCAAGTCGTAATATACACTTTATAACTTAAAATCACATAAATCGGAAATTAAAGCAAGCAAGCAAGTAGCTCAACCAAGCAAATAAGTAGCTCAAGCAGACAACCAGCTCAAGCACACAGACAAGTAGCTCAAACACACAAGTTAGTAGCTCAAGCAACTTGACACCAATGACTAAATAATCAACATGTCCACAATGCATCCCAAATAGAAAGAATATTGGTGTATTGTCCACTACACCGTGGGTCCTATCCTCAACCCCACAAAACTAAGTATACAGTTTGGCAACTAGGAAGGGGATTTGATGCATCCCATGCTACACCGCGGGTTCGTCCTCCATCCCAAGGTCACCCAATATACACGAGTACACAATATACACTTGAAGTCACAAAGTATATGCAAGGTATACACATAATTGAGTAAATACATGTAGTTCACAAGGTATACACATAGAAGGCACACACATGCATTCTTGGCTTACTTAAGAAGGTTGATTAGTTAATTCTGATCGAATGGTAGTTAAAGTGGGAATGTCCCACAAGATGGCAAGAACATGCTCTAATACCACTTGTAATGTACCCAAATTTGGAAAACCCCTAAATCTTCCCTAATTTATCAATTTCAAATAATCAATTTGGGCTAGGGAATATCTATAACTTGATTAGGTCCTTGTTTAAGACCTACAAATAGGGTAGTAAACACCCTATAACAAAAAACAATATCACATCATAAATATATTGGAATCTTTTAAGTTTCTAATCCATTCTCCCTAGAGTGGAATGGTTTGATAGGGTGTCGTAGAGAACCTCTACCCTAGGCCCAAGAGCAAATGCTTCACCCCTCTTGGCCCCATGTGGCCTCTTGCCATTCCTATGGGGTGGCGTGCCCAATGAGGTGTCCTATCACCGTTCCCCTTATCAAAACCATTCTGCCTCTTCTTATGACTTAGTTAATCACCATGATGGTTAGGGTGCAACTACAACAGGGTGTCCCGGAAATCACTCCTAATCCCAAGAGTAGCCTTCTATGCCCCCTTGGCGCACATGTGGCAGGCCTCAGCCATCCACCATGGGGTGGCGTACTTAGAAGATGATCCCAATGTTGTTTCCCCTCCTTGTAGGCCCTCAATTCCCTCATCATGGTTGGTTACCACAGTCGGGCAATGTAAATATTATTTCATGCTGTAGTCACATATTTTATCTTCACATATTCAATCAATGACACATATCAGTAATATATCCATTATGTCATATTTAGCAATATATGATAACTCAGACTTATGCAAATATACAAAGTTGTTATTATCATGACTAATAAATAAAATCATATTGTCCAGTATGAGTAATATTGAATTCTACAAAATATGTTGCATATATGATAATTAAATAAATAACCTGTTCATCACTATGCAACCCTACAGTTTGTATTATGTTGCAAATATTATGTGAAGAACATACCACAGTTAACTAATTATGGTGTCTATTGATTTCTGAGTGTCCTCAGTTTGACTTGGCAGAGTTCCCTGGAGTATGTTTCTTTTTTCTTTTTCCTCCTAACCTGCTTCCTACCTGTAGTATGTTTTATCATAACTATTGCATGTCATCATATTTATTTATATGAAGTGTGTGTATATGTATTGAGTATGCAATAGGGATGCCTACAACAATTATTGAGTATTATAAGTAATTATGATCTTAATACAATTCCAATTCTGGGGGCATGATAATTATTTTATATTTCAATGCTTTATCTCTTATTGTTACAATTCCAGGGGCATGACATTAGATGCTGTCATTTTTATTAGATTACTAGTTTTGCCACCATTGTTAATAGGTGGGCACTTTCAAAAGGGAAAAGTTAATCTTTTATGATTTAGAGAACTGATTTATGAATAGGCATGATTAGTCCAATTATCTATGCCTATGTTGCCTTCAAAAATAGGGATCTGTAGATTGGCTTGTAGTTTGTATAGTGTGTAGCCATTGAAGGGTTGGTTAGAGATAGAGATCTTTGGAGGATGTTACGCTGAGGAAGTTGGGCAAAGTAATTAACAATGCTTGCTCTATCATGTGCATACTAATTTTCTAGATCTTCTTGTCAGCACAATGCATCCTCTTATCATTCTCAAAATTATGTCCATAGTCAGTGTCTCTAGAGCTTTGTCTGCCATCTTAGGTCATTAGATAGGAAGGTATGCAAAAAGGTCACAAGTCTTGATCCCCAACTTCCTACAATCCGACTTTGCATGGATGGGCATACAAATTGAGACACAATATAAATATTAACTTCAATATCATCAGAAGTGACAACACGTGCACACTATAATACCCTTGATATGGGGCCCATGATGGTGCCTTTAGAATAGACACTTGGCAGATTAAATGTGCTATGGCAAAAGCATATGTTTGAATGACAAAAAACAAGAACTGTATTAGAATGCAGAATACTAAGGGAGAGATGAATAACAAGACAGCTAGACACTTCAATGAGAATCGTACTATGCAAAGTTTTATTATGCAATAGATTTGTACAAGATCTAAGGGGTCAGGTGTATCGAGTGTCTAATTTATCCTCCAATTCCACCACTAAACTAGCTAACTCGCTAACTTGTTAACTAACATTCTTTCACTAACTAACTGTTACACATGTAGAAGGGTGATGAACAGCTCAACAGTAACAAGACTATCAGCCATTCTACTGGATTCTAGCTAGACTCCTCTGTATTGTCATTACCTAGGAATGGCATTGCAACTGCCCATGCAGAACAGGTTTGTCAGAACAAATGCCTTTGGAGTTGTGTGGAAATTTTGGAGAGTTGTTAGGATGTCACATTACTGCACATGTTTCATTCATGATGACTAGGCTACTAATGGGATCATGTAAGCCACATGTAAGTGTTGACGGAGTTATGAGCTCCTGAGTGTCCTAGATACTCTTGGATCATTATCACAAGTAATGTCCCTAAAAATGAAAGAACTGCACAACTAAAAACATAAGATAAATATAAAGCTACATTGTAAGTTGCATGTGTATTTTTCAGTTCAAAATATACACCCAAACCCAGATTTTGACAAGCTTATCTTCTGAATAAAGATCTGCTCAATTGCTTTTTATCATAAATTACAATATAATTTAGCCTCTCCATTCATGAAATTGTTGGCAACTAAATCAAGAAGGTTATGGAACACTTCCAGACATTCCATAGCCGCTCCGCACATCATCTAGACAAATTAGTTAGTCATGAATAGACTGGATAGATCATTAAATAATAGGTGGATTATGAATGCAGCCAACATGGAATTAATGCAGTTAGTTAGACTCCAAAGTTGCCCAATATAAGATTTGCAACCTGAACTGCTTGAATGAATACTCCATATATTCTCCAGCTTTAAGCATCAGAAACTGATCCTTCTAACCTGAACTGTGTTAGCTTTAAGCTTTTCCTCATATTTCTCATCCTGATGATGGATCATAGAGTGTGATCCAAAACATTGATGTCAAATAAGGTCATATAATTTAATCCAAAAGTTTACTAAACATCAGACATTTTAAACAAATTTTGATAGGTTGAAAGCAAACTCAAATGGAAAAGCACAATAAATTTGCATAGCAAATGATAGTGTGAAGGATACATACTACATGTATTTACAGAACTTGATAATCATTAGAGTTATGTGACTAAAACCAAATTGTTTCATGACCTGAACGAATCAAAGCTTTTCCGATTTAATAACTAAAGCACGCATACTGTTATAAGTAATGTCATGTGGAAATTCAACCACAACAATATATTAGAGTTTACACTAAAATATGCATGAGTCTTGAGACAAACTACTAGTCGATTACAAATATATTATCAGGAAACCAGTAGCAAAGGGTATATAACCTTGAAATGAAACTATGTTTTAGGAACATCAGGACCAATATCTCGTGATCCCGTGTTAATGTATGGCCCCCGAAAGGTTGCTTGTGGTGGCAAGGGCTTCGCAGAATTAATAACAGGATCTTTTCTTGATGACCTGCATTATTTCATATCATAACTACCTCTGCATATATGCATTAGGAAAATCCTCTAACAGCTAACAGAAATAAAATCATCAAATACTTCAAAGAGATTTGTGTCATACACCAACATGAATGGAAAGGCCAAACCAGCAACAGCAAAGGCACCCAATCCTGTAGCCAGCACTATGTTCGTAATTCGAGGCATTGGGTCTTGAATATCTGACACAAATCTAGATTCCAAATGTTTGTCAGTTTCCGTGAAATTGAAGGGCAACCCCAAAACAATACATTAAGAATCATATGCTATCACATCTGACATTTGAGATTAAGTTTCAACAAGTAGGAGGAAAATTGATCAATTGCACATCAGCATAGAACTTTCCACTGAATAGTTTGAATTTTGAAATATTGATGGCAATTCTCTTTAGCCATTAGATATAGAGACCATGTGAAGAAAATTTAGTAGGTTCATTGGGCCAAAAGGTTCGCCAAAGTTTGGAATCTCAAAGAGTTTGAGATCACTCCGGAAAACAGTTTGGAACTATTAAACACAACTATACTATATCATTGAGAAAAAATATTTACTTACACTCCGACAGAGATTCTACAGTATTTGCAACCAATTACACAACATTTGTGGTTCTAGAGTAATATTCAGCTCCAAGTGATTTAAATCTTCAAAATCAAAAGCTGCTACATATTTTGCTTTGTAGCCAATAATTGAACTATACAAATTGATATCTAGGTCTAAAATGTCATACAATTTTTAAAAAACTTATTTGATGTAACACCCCTGAAGAAGGTGGAGCAATGATGATATCTCGTAGATCAATCTGGCATACGAGTAAGTGAAATCTGAAACATTGAGATGCTCCAGATCACTACCATTCCAATTTGAGAAACTGTTCAAAACTTTAGAGTCAAGCAGCTCTCTAGCTGTCTGTTTCTCTTGGTTGAAATCTATAAATAAAGGATAATTTATAATCAATATTGAATGGGCAGAGATCAAGAGTCAAACTCAGTCTGATGAGGTAATTCTGACTGCATGTAGCTTCCTAGTAATCAAATGTGCTACATGAATTGCTAATAAATCAAAAACCTATTCTTACATATTTTTTTCAGAACAATCCTTGACTAGAAGTGCAAGGTAGCAATAATGTAAAACAACTCATCTCTAGGTATCGAATGCATATCCAAGTAGATGTTTTATCAAAAAGTAACATAAGCAACCAAAGCTTAGGAAAAATATGCTAAACAAATAACTGACAAAATCTAATAGATGATAGACATAGTAAAGTAGACTGTGAAATAATACTAAAAACATGTGTCGTGGAACTATATTATGTCAATGAGACATTCCCAATCCAAGAAAAATGTTTGTGGAAGGGTTAGATCTGATGAGCATTGTCATAAGTGACAACCAAAAGAAAAATAATTGCAATACAAAGTGTATTACTAAACAATATACAAATTAGCATACCAAACACTGAACCTCGACTTACATGCTGAAGGTGATGATGAGAAGATATTTATCCCACAGTTCTTTTTGATAATGTGGCCTAGGGTTGAGCCATAAAGAGACATCCCATGAAAAACTTAGTCAACTCATCAGTAAGTAAAGAAATATAAATATCTATAGCTTTATGAATAAGCTCAACCAAAATAGGACTCAAGAGTTCAATGATTGAGTAATCAAAAATTAGAAAATTAAACATATTAATGCTTGCCTTGTGAAGTTGGACAAATTTGCCATTTCACGCATACAAGAACACTACAATTGAGTTGGGTAGTTTAGCAGGTTGGGAACTCAATTATTCAATCCAGACAACCTTTTTAACATCAAATTCCAAAAGACAAACACCTTTAAATGTTACAATCTGACAAAATACTAGAAGTTGGAGTAGGTACTATGAGCCCAATTGTAACTTGTCACAATGTTTTAACCCCTAGGGTAGAATCCTTTCTCTAAAAGAGGTAAATCTAAACCTGAACTGTAGAAGTAGAGAACACTGAAATTCTAAATACTTGAGCAATTCTGAAATAAGTATATTTTTCAGAACTGGAATTTAAAATCTGAACTGAGCAATACAATCCTGTTTTAACTAGAAAAATACTAAATGAAAAAAATTGTCCTTAAAATGGAAAGGATAAAAAACAACAGTATGATTTAAAAAGAATAAAAGAGGTCTATCCTGAGGAAACGTGAAAGTAAACTCAGGCCAAAGTGATTTCCACGAAAGATATGGTTGCTATCCTTTGCCAAAACACAGTTTCTAAACCTGTGCACAAAGAACTGCTTCCAAAATATGAAAACTAAGGCCTGGGGATAGTGATGTTCCCAATGTGACTTGTTTGTTTTACGTGTGTGGGATAATAATATTTGTAAATAAAACTTAGTTGGCAAACGAAACCAAAATGTATATCCAACTGACAAAGTTTTGCCAACCAACGGAAAAGTACAACTGACATATCTATCAGAAATGATTAAAAGAAAATCCGAAATTACAATGACCCACACATATATCCAACTAATTAGATTCTATTTGACATCATAACAAAGGGGACAAGGAAAATAATTCCTAACCAAATGCAATAAGAAGAAAATAGCCAAAATCATAGCAAGAAAGTTCCAATTTGCATGTAACTAAAATCAAAGAATTTTGCTTCAAGAATGTTACAAAAAACAATTTCCAGATAATTGAATTATAAAATGGCATCTGTAGGCCAATCAGGGAGAGGAGTGTGACCTTTGGAAAACATACCAGAGGTATTTCTGATCTCAATCATCCAATTTAGTGCTTGTAACATTTAGTTTCATTAGTTCAAAATTTATATCCTAAAAATTTACAGCTCGCTTTACTTCCAACTCCAAAAAAATGGAATCCAACAAAAAATTCATGCTCAGTGATGACAAGACAGAAAGCTTACAGTTAGAGTAGATCTCAATTTGATTTTGATGAGAAACTGTAGAAGCGTTTCAATCTCAAGCCAATAAATGTCTCCTAAACTGAAATAACTGGATTAGTTTCAAATACAGAAACCTTTTACAGCAATGTCCTCATAATTGATCTCAGACCACTATGCATCTGAGATCAAGTCTCTTTAAAAAAACTTTAGTCAGCTAAGAGATTGAAGTTCTCTCTTTGATTCAGCGATTTTGGTAAGAAACGGATCACTTAGCTGGAACCAGTATACTCGGTTTCGCAGAGAGGCTGAAGTATGTTACAATCAAACCTAAAGAATGCAATCATTTTTTAGGTTGCAACTTGTAATAAAGAAAGATAAGTCTAAATGATCTCTGCTCAAATACAGTCTGGAAGTATGCTAACAGTGCTACAGTTGTCTTAAGGAGAGGAAAGTACACCATATTCAGAGAAATAGATCCAAAATGCTCTAGCTAAGAAAAGAAAATCCAAATTCATTCAGCAGGTTGCCTTGATGAGACAAAGCACTGATTTCATCATGTGGGTCATCATTTCGGATATGACTCTTTTAAGCACTAGATAGAAAATCATAGTGGAAGCTAACCATCGCTTCTCTTCGCTCCTGAATTGAGACAATCCCAGATTCCAAACACATTATTTTTTTCAGTGGATGTTTAAATGGACACCATGGATCTATTCATGCATTACGTCACTTTACTCTTAGATGAAGATAATCCAACTTCAAGCAACATACAAGCTCAAGGAAAGATTCTAGATGCATCCACAACTTCCTCACAAATGAATGAAATTATGTCTTTCGAAGTTTATTGTGCCTAAACAACTAAAAAGAATGTTTCTAACTTCAAGTTGGATATTGCCAATTGCTCAAATGGATTTCAAGATATTTTTTTTAGAATGCATACAACTCAATCAATGGGCCTTTCAGGCAATAGTACAGGATATCTGTAGCAAAATTTGCATTACTTTTTTCAGTGGGCATACAATTCAATCAAGGGAACTTTCGGGCAATGGTATAGGAAACCTGTAGCAAAATTTGTAGGTGCAATGAACTTCATATTGTTGCCATTGGAACCAAAGCACAAAAGCCATTTCACATGTATCAAACTTAGGCTTACTTCTCTTCAAAACATCATACTACTTTTTCTCCAAGATCATGGTTAAGAGATTGCAGGGTCCTTTACCCACATCGATTTCTGAAGAAAAAGGAAGAGCAACTTGGCAATGTGAATTATTACTATTAAGACTCGTTACAGTGAAATAAGATCAGCAGAAATTAAAGGCACAACTTTTATTTGACTTTACAGGAAGGTAGAACTATGATTGATAGGTATGCCACTAGTAAAACAAGAAAGTTGAGCAAAGCTCCGAGTCTTGATAACCTGTTCTGTGTACATCTTTTATAAATAGAGATACCTGCTGGTACTTGCAGATTCATCGCAACAGACACATGCTAATATACAGACATTCTCCACCAAAGAAGAAATATGGACTTGTTGCAGACCTTGATTTGAGTCCAACCTGAACTATAAGTTTGAGTGAGAACTGTCTCTTAGGGAAACACGATTAGAAGCAGTTCCAGGGACAAGGTTAGGTCTGTTAAGGATATTCTTTAACTTGCTTGGCCTAATATGTGTGGACCCATGTAAACCACAACTTAAAAATGTCACAACTTTTATACATGAGCAATTACATCAGTCAATGTTGGTTGTGTTTTTTGACGATGTATCTCACAGAACATCAGTTGTGTTGCTCAAGAACAAAACATTTAAATGCTTTTAAACTTTTTCTTACATTAGACGAAAATCAAGGCAGAAGGTTCTCAAAAAAATTCAGATGTGATAATGGAATAAAACAACCATCGTGGGAATTTATCAGTCATTTAAAGGAATATGGCATCCAGAGACTGTGCAATCCCCATACTCTGCAGCAGAATGGGGTGAAGTATAAAAATAGATTGGTCATTAAATGTGCATGAAATTCTTTATGGCTGATATGTTTGATTTGAGCAAGTTGCCCAATGAGTTATTTGCTAATGTAGCGACTACAATGTTTATATGATCAGACTGAAAATTGAAGATAGAACATACAAAATTGTTTGGTTGTAAGGTTAACAATCATTTACCTGACAAAAATAAAAATAATTTGGACTTGAAAGGTATCAAGACAGTTTTTATCAGATATTTTTGTGAGATATAATGTTATACATAATTGCTTTTACTTTCTTTCAGAGAGGACGAAGAACAAAGAAACAACAGAAAACTATAGAAGTCAAGCCTAATGGAACTATTATCCAGAGCTGCACTATATGCACTGATACATTACACAGTTGTATTTTTAGCTGAGATGGCTGAAAACGAAAATAGAAAAAGACACAAAAGGCAAAACATTAAGAAGGAGATAGTTCCCTTGATGGTTTGTTGTAATGTCCCCTTCCTATCAGTGATCGGCATTGCAGTTCATCAGTCTATTCCGGAACCCGTAGACTAGAATGAGGTGAAAATTAGGGTTTCTTGGCTTGGAGTTTTGTGGCATTTCATATTATTTACTATTTTTAGTAAATGCTAGTTGTGGCAGTTGCAGTTGTCCATTCTTAATCCTTAGCAGTTGCAGCAGTTGTTATATTTGGTTTGGTCTTTAGTTGGCAAAAAAAATTTAATTAATGGCATTGTGTTCTAATTCACTGTTGACCCCCACCTTGGCCTAAGGAGATAACTTAAGTTGTTTTAAAGTGGGGCCATGAAGGGGTACGCCTTCATCATAAGTTTAATTATTCTTTATTCAAATATTTCCTCATCTTGAAAAGTGGACGCCACTTTTATATTTTTGAATAAAGTGTTTTTCTTTGAGGCCTTTTGGGACGCCACCTTGTGAAGTTGAATGGTTTCTGGAAATTGAAGGGTCTCCTATGTCTTTTGGTCTGCTTCTCAGGCATTTGAAGAGTTTGTGAGCTCTTATTTATTGAAGGCTTTTGCTCCAGCATTTCATCCATGAAAATTATGCTAAAGTTATGCTGTCGAAATGACAATTGACATATTGCTTCGAGGAAGTCTACCTCCTAGCCTTTCATCCAATTTCGTGTTTGCAATATAACACCTAGTTGGCTTCATTGCTGCTTCTCAACATCAGACTAGCAGATTGAGCATCAAAGATTTATGAATTTTGAAGTATTTTACAGTTTTGAGTTCCTGGTTTTTGCTACAGCTGAAGCTAAGTTTTGTTCATATCTTTTGGAGTGAATTTATTTTTGTTCTGGGTACTTTGGCTATCCATCTGTTGACTGAAGGCGCCACCTTTCTCAAAATATTGGAATTTATTTCCAAGTATTTATTTTATACTTGCAAAATCGAACTTTCAAGGAGGCCGTACTTTTTAGCTGCATTGGGAATTGTGCCAGAAATTAATGAACGTGTTTTGCTGCTGTTTCTTCCTCCTGGTTTGGTCGCCCATCTTCTGAGAATCATTTGCAACAAATTTCAGTCAATTCGGAGGCGGAATGAGTGAGTTATGAATATTTTACTGTTTCCCAATCTGCTGTTATAAATTTCCAGAATTCTGATTTTTATATCAGATTGTTGCAATTTCCAGTTTTTGGCTTATACTTCAGTATTTGAGTGTTATATCATTGTAAAAGTTCATACTTATATCTAAGGTTCATTCCTTATCAATTGTACTTAGTAATTTGCAGAGTTTTATTTGTAAAGTTGAAATTAAGCATTACTAATCCAACCATTCTTTCATTTCTGCAATTTACTTTCTGTTCTATCATTAAATTACCCCTGGATGGTTTACCGCCAGTGTGGACAATCTATTTGTAACACTCTTATACCCACTTCATAGTGGTGAATCCCCACAGCTCTGTGGATGCCCGCCGCAGCGGATGAATTGTGCTTAATTGTAATTTTTCCCCCCACTGTTTGGTGGTAGCGAGGAAATGTTTTCTATGGCTGGTTATCCGCCTATCAGTTTATAATTTCAATTTTCTAGACTCCGTCATATGTTAGCACCTCGCCCTCAGTGGGATCTTGAGTGCACATTCTTGACGTTGAGTAGTTCTTCAATTCAAGTTCAGTTTCTTCAATTTAAAGTTCAGTTTCAGTTTGAGGCTAACGCTAATCCAATCATCTATTGCTGGTTATGTTGTGTTACTTCTTCGAAAAATTGGTTAGCATATTTCATTTGTGTCGGGAGTAGTGCAACTGCAGATTAATTTGCCATGGTTTGTATTGGAAGTAGTCCAGATTTATCTACCATGGTTTGTATTGGAAGTAGTCCAGATTTATCTACCATGGTTTGGTAGTGGGAGGACATTGATCAGCATTCCAGATCCAGGTCCATACCCATCTCCCGCACCAGTACTAGTACCAGTCTCCTGGCAACTATGTTTTCTCCTCTTTCAGAACAAAGAAATTTGTCAATTGCTTGGGTACAATTGTTTGATTTGTTATAATTGAGAAACTCTCATCCTGTTTGTTCAAGTAGGTGTTTGTGCCTCGCTGATTTTCCTTTATACCTTGCAGATTTTTCATCAACAAGGAATTCTCCTATCTGAGGTCATTTTTCATATTCTGTCCTTCAGCAATCCTCAATAGACCATTCAAAGTATCATTGATGTTGGCTGAGCCAAGATGAAGAGTAGTTTCTGAGCAAGGCCCAGCTTTGTTCTCCGTATGGCCTTGGCTGTTTGTATTCTTGGATAGATTGGGACGTAAGAAGAATCACTAGAGTTAGGAGTAATACCAATTCTTTGTAAGGGAAACATAAATAGTGGGGGGAATATGCCTAGCCACTGCTACTAAGCTGCCATTCCTGGATATGAATTAAGCTGCATTAGTCATTTTAAGAGGTTGTGAGATAAGAGAATTGAGCTTATTAGATACAGGGGTAAAAGCAGAAATAACCATTGCTTGTGACCTAGATTTGACAGTGGATGAGTCACTGTTAGTATCATGATGAATCCCAGGCAGCAGAATGACAGATAGGAATATGAAATTTTATCACTTTTGTAATCCTCATCTGAAATGACAGTGACTTGATTCTCAATGAGGACTGTTTTGGAAGACTCTTTGCTGGTCAGAGCAGCTTGAGAGAGTAAGATTTTTCCTTTTACGAATTGATCTGGACTGGCTTATGATGAACAAGGATACTTGGAAAAATGCATAATAAAAGAGTATTATTTATTAATTTAGGGATGATTCTAAAACTTACCCTCTTTTTCACTAACAAATGCAAGATCAGTTTCAAAAAAAGGGCATTAAAAAGTAAAATTTCTTTTGAAGAGACCACATTTATGGCAGACTGCAAGACCCATGCTTTTTCCACAAACCTGCTCAAAACATAAAGAATGTCAAAAGCATTCCTTGTAGACATTTGATTGTGTGACACCATCCTTCCATGGAGAGTTTGAACTAACACATGAATAGAATCTATAGTGAATGAATAAACCGTAAGGTTGTCATTGTCTTGCCCATTAGGCTGTGTGGAGAGGATTCCTCAATCCCTGTATCAGCCAGAAGTGACGTTGCAGCCAAGTGTGGTAAAAGAGAACACCACAGTTGCTAAGGTGGAATAGGCTTTCGCCTCTCATCAGTATTATTAGAGAATTTAAACCACAGGTATAGGGAATATTTTTACGCTACAGAATTTACTTTGAACACCTCCTTGTCACTGTTGGCAATCAAATCCGATTTATTGTTAACACCTGTTGATTAGTGAACATGTGGCTTCCATTTAAACTCCTTGTGCAACATCAGGTTTTCTTCTCCATGCTTCCATAATTGAATGAGTAACAAAGAATACATTGGAGTGTCTCTACTGTTAGAGGATTCAAAAAAAAAAATCAATCCCACTATGTTAAAATAATTGCTTGCCAGATGCATGGCATATGACATGACTGCCTAGAAGCTGAGCAGGGTGATTGATTTTGTTTGTATTTGGGCCATAGTTAATAATGTTCAGGATGCACAGCCAATAGAAACTGAGGGTCCAGTGATGAGGCTGATATGATCATGGACTTTGAAGTAAATCACTCCACAAGAAAAGAAAATAAAGTTCCCAAGTAATACACTCATCACGCCATTGACAAATGTCAAAGTTATAATTTTAATCTTTTGGAAAATGACCAAACGTAGGAAGGTCTTGAGTTCAATCCTATACCTTGACCAAGTAAGACCCATACAAAAAATTGTTTGAAGCCTCCTGTCTTGTTGAAAGTGCTATGCATTACTATTTATACTCCTTGGTCAGAAGTGGTAGATGGTGGGTAGACTTAGGACACACTGTTTTTTCCATTGGAGGTCAGTAGGAGGTGGTAACATAACATCTATGGTGAGCTTTACTCATTTCCTAAAGAGAGAAACAGCTGCCTTGCCATTCTATTTGTTTCATCTATTATTATCCAGAAGGGCTAAGCACTTGCTTTTTGGTGGTGGCCACTCGTTTGGCAAAGCCAAAAAGTGATAAAGTGACCCACATTGTGAGAGAGTAACTATTTTTTGCCAACTCGTCAGTCACCTTGTTGGCAATTCTATATTGATGTTGAAATTTAACTAATTGTAAGATTTTTAGCATGTTTCTAGCCTTGTAAATTTGATGTATCGTGCATTTGAAACCCGAATCCTTCTTCAGAAAATAGTTATGATCTGCAATGGTGGTTTCAGGTTTGGAATGGTGCAGCCAAGTGGGACCAAATTTATCTCGCAAAGCAGCAGAAGATAAAAAAATGTTCTGTTGTTTCTCCATCTAACAAACAGGTTAGACATCTGTTATGAACCAGAAATTCTCTCTTTTTTGATTGATCCTGGAAGAGGATTCTATTGTGGGAAGTTGTCCACAGGATGCATTTAATTTTAGGTGATCCTTTGGAGTTAAACAGCCTGCTCCCTTTATGACTATCTTTTGAGGACAGGTTGTTACAGATTTTATATGGTGAAGAAGTGGTATGTTCCTCAGAGTTGGTATGGATCAATCTTAATTGATCTTTGACCACCATGAAACAAGCTTGTCTCTGAGATGGGTAAGTTTGGAGGAGAAAAAAGGGGAGAGTTAAAATGAGCCTCGCCCAAGATATTGCTTCCAAACAGAATTTACTAACACAATTGCAATAATAACTCCAGAATTGTAAAGCAACCAAGCTAGGTGAATCAATGTTTCAACTTAATCTACTGTATCTTGAACCGAAAAATTACTAAGCAATAATATGAATGGCACAATTGAAGATTATAAACAGCAGATCATTTAAAATCGAAACTTCCTTACATGGCAACAGTTCGATTACATGAATTCTCGGAATGACATATATATCGTCCAATACAACTGGTGTTCAAACAGCGGCAGACCTTAGAATGTCATCGCCCAATTCTTTCACTGGATGCAATGATGGGAATGAGCTCAATGATGCTCTGTATGGTGCAGCCGTCGCTATTGAGTCTCAAAGGAATAACCGATGAGACACACCAATTGATATATAGAAGCGATGCAGAATAATCTATGTCGAATTCTTCCCAGACAGTACCGCTCCCGTATATGATTACTTGATGATGTAGCTCGAATAGAAGTTGTCATCCCAGACCGCCGTTATGAATGTTGCGAATGGTGATGATGCCAGCGCCTCCCTTACTTGCTACATATATATATATATATATATATATTTCCGAGCCTCCTTGTTAGAATAAGGGATGAGTATCACATTGTCTACCACCTAATTGTTTCTGAGCAATCGCATGGATCGCTTGGCCAAAGCCGTGAGGCTCAACCACAACGATAATAATCATGCCCTCTGTGGCTTCGTGTGCCTGATGTTGTCGCTATGGGTGATTCAGTCGATATCTGCTTGTCTTCAACTCGCCGTCCCTGAAATGGCTTGTTAAAAAGATGAATCCAAATGAGCACTCTTGACTAGTATGATCAGAATGAAGGAATAATCAGCATGAATCTCCCAGGTATGAAGCTACGCTCACCCTGTATGCCTCACCAATGAACTACGTCCCCTACGGTGGTAGGCAGAACTGTATGTCCAAATTTGCGATATCTCATGTGAAGAGCAAATCCCCTATAAATACTAATCAAAACGCCAACTTGGAAGTCGGCTAGAGAAACAAAACATTTCAAATTTCATTCTAGCGCCTTCTCAAATGAGTCGGCCAGAGATAATAATTAAATTTAAATGTTATTTTATAATAATTTAAATTTATTATTTAATATTTAATTATTATTTATTGTTATTTATTTAATGCAGACTTGGTGTTTAAAACACCATTATCATTTTCCCTCCAAATTACTTAAGTAATTTTGGGGACATTACAGTCCTCCCCGTTGGAGTGTTGCTTTCCCTCAAGCAACTTCGGAGCTGAACCCTTGCGTGTCCTCGTTCCTGCCTTCGACTCCTCTAAAATGTTCTTAGGCCCCACCTGGGACAATCCTCGGAGAATAACTTCTCTTCCATCTACTTTGAATTTCAATTCCAAAGTCTGCTAATTTGTTGTGTATTCTCCAAGCGAGTGCAGCCATTGAACTCCCAAGACCACCTCTACCTCACCAATGTTGATTATGTAGAAGTCATCTCGCATCCTGTGGCCCCCTATGGTCAGCTCCATCTGTCGAATCCGACGTTTGCATGGAATAGTTTACCCATCTGCAACTGCCACATCAAATCCTTCGAAATCCTCTGCCCTTAGGCTTAACTTAACTACTAGCTTCTCATCAATGAAATTGTGGGTGGCTCCACTATCAATTAGTATTGTTACCTTCTATCCGTATAAGTCCCCTCTAATGCGAAGAGAATGATACTTCGGTGCTCCTGAAAGTGTTGCGAGGGTGCCCTCCCCCAGTGCTTCTACATGCACCTCCTCATCAAAAAAGAATTTGTCTTCTCCTTCTTCAGTATCGTCGTCAGGGACTACCTCAATATAATGAGTTTGTCCTTTACCCCTACACCTATGACCATCAACCCAAGGTCCCTTACAATAATAGCACAATCCCCTTTTTCGAAGCTCGTTTCTAGACATCTCGAGAGATTGCGGTGGTGGTTTCGATGGTTGAGGAGTGATCTCGTGCGGTGGCTTCTTTGGCTGTTCCGCTGACACATTCTTGATCATGGTCTTTCCTTTCTTGGTGGAATCTTCAAGACTCAAAGCTTTCCGAATGGCATCCTCTAAAGTTGTTGGCTCCAAAACCCTCACCAAGCCACAAAAAGAATTTGATAAGCCTTCGATGAAGAAGAATGTAAGCCTCTTATCTGAGAAATCGGATACCATCACTGTGAGCCTTTGAAATTCTGAAACATATTCATCCATGGTGCCTGTTTGCTTTAATCTTGTTAGTTCCTGGAAGTATGCTTCAGGGTCCTTTCTGTCAAACCTCTCCATCAATTTAAGCATGAAATCTGCATATGAAGATACTTGACCAAACCCTTGAGTCACAATGCCATGGTGCCACCATTCATGGGCGAGATCTTCCAAGTGTAGAATGGCAAATTTGATAGCTTCTTCTTCAGTCATGGGGCTGAGGGAAAAATGTGTCCAGTTTTTGAATCCATGATTGTGCAGACATCTTCCTCCAGCCATCAAATGTAGGGAGAGAAAGCTTGCTGACCTTATGTTGAAGATCTCTATTCCCTCGATGTTGTCTCTCATCGCTTCGTCTAGCACTGTAGAACTGATCGAAAGAAATTGCAGCTTGAGCATCAGCATCCAGATCCAAGTACTCACGCACAATACTACCATAGCTGCGTTGATCTTCCCCTTCCTGTCAGCCTTATGTCCTAGGCAAAAACTTTGGCTGAGTGTACTTGTGAGTGTGACCATTTGAGGTTCTGCTATGTTCTCCTCCTCCTGAACGTTTCGGATGGCCTTCAACATTGTTGGATCCTAATCTAATGTTGTTAACTACAGTGGTAAGTGACTGTATTGCTTGCAGCAAGGTTTGGTTTGTCTGGTCCTATTGCTTCATGAAAGTGTCCAGCTTATCATTTTGATTTTGATCCCCCATTCTTTCCTTACTTATACCTCCTATTCCTTGAGCAACTTCGGACTTCCTCTTCTCTCGTTCTATAGCTCGAATATCTCTTTGACTTAATGGCATAAGACTTTGCCCACAGGCTGGCAGGTCTTATGGCTCTAATACCACTAAAATGAGCCTCGCCCAAGATATTACTTCCAAACAGAATTTACTAACACAATTGCAATAATAACTCCAAAATTGTAAAGCAACCAGGCTAGGTGAATCATATGTTCCAACTTAATCTACCGTATCTTGACCCGAAAAATTACTGAGCGATAATATGAATGGCACAATTGAAGATTAGAAACAGCAGATCATTTAAAAGTGAAACTTCCTTACATGGCAACAGTTCGATTACATGAATTCTAGTAATGATATATATATCGCCCAATACAACTGGTGTTCACACAGCGGCAAACCTTAGAATGTCGTCGCCCAATTCTTTCACTGGATGCGATGATGGGAATGAGCTCAATGATGCTTTGTATGGTGCAGCCATCGCTGTTGAGTCTCAGGGGAATAACCGACGAGACGCCGATTGATATATAGAAGCGATGTAGAATAATCTATGTCGAATTCTTCCCAGACAGTAGCGCTCCCGTAAATGGTTACT
Organism: Sequoia sempervirens; assembly: GCA_007258455.2. Classification (NCBI taxonomy): domain Eukaryota; kingdom Viridiplantae; phylum Streptophyta; class Pinopsida; order Cupressales; family Cupressaceae; genus Sequoia; species Sequoia sempervirens. The sequence continues at coordinate 23,488 of VDFB02365933.1, forward strand.
TGATGATGTAGCTCGAATAGAAGTTGTCGTCCCAGACCGATGATATGAATGTTGCGAATGGTCATGATGTCGGCACCTCCATTACTTGCTATATTTATATATATATATATATATATATATATATATATATATATTTTCGAGCCTCCTTGTTAGAATAAGGGATGTGTATCACATTGTCTACCACCTAATCGTTTCTGAGCAATCGCATGGATCGCTTGGCCAAAGCCATGAGGCTCGGCCACAACAATAATAATCGCACCCTCTATGGCTTCGTGCACCTGATGTTGTCGCTATGGGTGATTCAGTCGATAACTGCTTGTCTTCAACTTGCCATCCCTGAAATGGCCTATTAAGAAGATGAATCCGAATGAGCACTCTTGATTGGTATGATCGGAATGAAGGAATATGAAATATTCCCCTTAATTTTTTCCTTTGAATTCTCAATGTTTCCACAACACTACGCCAAATGTTAGTGTTAGATCCCAAAAGATATCCAACTTGAAAGTAACCTTCACCAAGAAAGTTCACCAAGATCCTATTGAAGGCAAGGTGATAGCTTATGGTGCTTATGGTGATGGGATCATTAGCAATAATCTAAACTTGAAATACAAAGCTGGAAGTAAATAATAAAAACTCAACGCCAAGAATGTGCACACAAGATCCTTTTGAAGGCGAGGTGCTAACATATGGCGGAGTACTTATTACAAAACTGAAAGAACTTAGGCGGCGAACCAGCCATGAAGATTTTCGCTCAACCACTTAAACAGTGGGGGGAATACTATAAATAATTCAACTAATTCATCTGTTGCGGCGGGCATCCACATAGCAGTGGGAATTCCCCACTTGATAGTGGGTATAAGGAAAGATTAAAGTTTAAACATTCATTCTCCACACTGGCGGTAAACCATCTAGGGGTTACAAATATGAGAGATTAATTTATAAAATTTGCAGCAAACTAAAGGACTGGAACAGTACTACTGTTTACAGTCTTACAATGCAAATCATCTGCAAGTAATGAGTGCACAAATACAATGATTTTACAATGAAATCTGCTCCAAACTTCTGCAATGTTTTTCCACTATATCTCCGATTACAAACATGAGAAAGAACTTGAATGAAATATTGCAAAAAGCTGGAATAACCAGGTCTGTTATAGATAACCAGCAAAAGAAATGTTCAGACCAGCAAGTAACTTCACAAGTTGTTCAAATCTTCAACCCAAACAAACTCCTAATTCCTCCAAAATGAATGCACATATGACTAGGAGCCAAGACACCCAAGAATTAGTGCAAAACTGAGGCAAAGCTAAGTCTGATATGAAACACCAGCAATTCTAATTGCAGACCAGCAAACTGTAATCTCAGAAACAACAATAAAACTCACTTCAAAATGCATCTCTCTTTCAAAACTTCAAAAACACACTCCAAACTGTACTTACAGCACTCCAAAGTCAAGGCAACCAGCTACAAGCCTGATTTTAATCAAAACACAGCCACTATTGGATAGCACTAATCCCAAAGCAAGTTGTTGGAGGAAGTACGGCCCTAGAGGAACTATGGCCTCTCTAGAAAATCAAACACTTCACAATAAAATCTGATATTTGCAGAAAGGGTCGCCCTTGGCATAGAATTGATAAGCATCAATACCCACAATGAGATTTAAATCACACAAAGACTTGCAAGTGAAAATCTACTTCAGCCATTTAATAACCAGCAAGTGCAAAACTGAAAACTATCACCAATTTCACCACGATGACGCTTTGTATGTACTTCTGAATGAAGCACACTCCCAATTGACCATCTAGGGCACCATAGTTTCAAGCCCGAAGAATGGTGTGAATACTAAGCTCCCCCTTAGCCGGGTTCTGAAATCAATTCAACAGCATAACTTTACAATATTTTCCAAAGATAAAGAACTCTTCTCAAAGCCTCAATATATAAGTTTCAATTGGCAACTGAATCACTTCAAATTCCAAGAAGTTGAATCACTTCAACTTCCAAGAGGGACGCCACCTTTAAGCATTTTACTTTTTGAAATAATAAAACCTTATTCAACCTCCCTTTAGGCGTCCAACTTAAAATGCAATAATAAAGCATTTAATAAATTATTAAATGCACAATTGACCCCATAATGTCCCCTCTTTAGAAACAACATGAAGTTATCACTCCTAGGCGTGGGGTACAACTGAGTAACATAAAATTGACTAAGTATAAACTTAGTCCATTGAGATAACCAAAGCCAAACTGAAACTGGAGGATAGCAAGATGACTTGAGCTAAATTGCTGATGATGCTACTGCCAAATTTAGACTTACTATAAATAGCCAATGCCAAAAATAGTAAGTTCGCTTCAAAACCATCAGAAAGCCAAACTAAACAACCAAACTACAAGGGATTGAACTGCTACTAAAACAGATATTGCCAAAAGATAGACTTGCTAAAAATAGCGAACTGCTATAAATAGTAAGTCTGCACAACAACCTCTGAACGCCAACTGAGCAGTATCTGAAAGAGGAAACCCTAATTTGCACGTCTGAGTAGCCTATGGATTCCTAGAAATAGGCTGAATCCAAATGAAGAGCGTATGGCCAAAATGGGGACATTACAGAATAATCGGCACGAATCTCCTAGGTATGAAGCTACGCTCACCCTGGATGCCTCGCCAGTGAACTACATCCCCTGCGGTGGTAGGCAGAACTGTATGTCCAAATTTGCGATATCTCATGTGAAGAGCAAATCCCCTATAAATACTAATCAAAACGCCAACTTGGAGAAGGTCGGCCAGAGAAACAAAATATTTCAAATTTCATTCTAGCGCCTTCTCAAATGAGTCGGCCAGAGATAATAATTAAATTTAAATGTTATTTTATAATAATTTAAATTTATTATTTAATATTTAATTATTATTTATTGTTATTTATTTAATGCAGACTTGGTGTTTAAAACACCATTATCATTTTCCCTCCAAATTACTTAAGTAATTTCGGGGACATTACAAGAGTGTCAGTATTCACCCTACTTTTTTCTAGGTCTACTTTGAGTCTTGACCTTTAGTCAGAAAAGACTTATCAGAAGCCTTATGGAGATTCAGAGCATACAAGTGTTAAGAGATGAAGCCCAACAGACACATTGCTTTTCCCTCCAATTATTTGTCTATTCACATTCTTCTTTAGTGTGAAATGTAACATGAAATATGTTGCGCATCTTATTGTAAAAACGTTGATAATAATAAAATTCCTCTGCTCAGTGTGGATGTAGCCATATTTTGGTGAACCACGATAAATACTAGTGTCTCATTTCGCTCATGTTTTTCTTATTTGTTTATACCCTGTTTTCTGCACTTCTATTTCGCTCTTCTATCATTTACAATTGGTATCAGAGTTGTGTGGTGATGGTATAGCTGATTGAGAAAATCGGTGTTGCATTTTCGAGTCATGGAGGAAGCGAAGATTGAGAAATTCTCAGGTCAGAATTTCGGTTTATGGAAGGTGCAAATGGAGTCATTGCTCATAAAACAAGACCTCTCACTCGTGCTTGATGGGAAAGCAAAGAAGCCAAGTTCGATGTCGGATGAAGAGTGGGAGAAGATGGATAAGAAGGTAAGAGCTACGATTTTCCTCTCGCTGTCCAGTAATGTATTGTTTAATGTTTCAACAGAGAAGACTTCGAAGGAATTGTGGGACAAACTTAGCTCGATGTATGAGATGGCTTCAGCGTCTAATAAGGTATTTATTATGAAGAGGTTATATAAACTGAAAATGAAAGAAGGTGGAATTGTGTCCAACCATCTTAATGAGTTTAACACATTGGTTACCCAATTAGTTTCAGTGGGTATAAGCTTGGATGATGAGATTAAGGCAATTTTATTATTGTGTTCACTACCTAATAGTTGGGAGGGAGTTGTCATGGCTATGAGTACATCAATGGCTGCTAAAAATAAATTGAAGTTTGACAGCTTCACAGCTACACTCAACGAAGATATGCGAAGGAAGAGCCAAGAAACCTCTCCTAGCGAAGCCCTAACTATTGTTAGTAGAGGAAAGCCTCAACATAGAGGCAAAAACAATAACAGGAAAAGATCAAAATCTGCGAAAAGGTCAAAATCCAAAGGTAGAATTGGCGACTGTTGGTTTTGTGGTAAGGCTGGTCACACCAAAAAAGATTGTTGTTCCTATAAGAAGGTACAAGAGAAGGTTAAAGACATCGAGGCTAATGCTGTCTATGAAAACGATAATAGTGTTTTAGTTTTATCTGTAAGTGAAATCACTTCAGATTAGTGGGTTTTAGATTCGGGTGCATCTTTCTATGCCACCTCTTGTATGGATGCCTTCTCAAATTATCAAGAAGGATAGTTTGGGAATGTTTACTTGGGGGATAACAAATCATTGGAAATCATTGGTAAAGGTGATGTTCTCTTACAATCCAAGAATGGAAGCAAATGGCTTTTGCACGATGTTAGACATGTTCCAAAACTTAAGAAGAATCTGATTTCTGTAAGCCAACTTTTTTCACAAGGCTGCAATACTTCTTTCTTGCCAGATTCGTGGAAGGTTACTAAGGGTGTCCTACAGATTGCCAAAGGAAATAGAGTGGGCAGTTTATATGTTTTTGAGAATGACTCTCAAGTGGGAGCTGCTATGGCAGTGACAGAGAGCAAGACCGAGCTTTGGCACCAACAACTTGGACATATGAGTAGGAAAGGTCTTGAAGTGATGGCCAAAAGAGAACAATTACCGGGATTGACATCCGTGGATTTGGAGTTTTTCCAACATTGTCTTTATGGCAAGTAGAAGCGGGTCAGTTTTTTGAAGACGGGTCGTGAAAAGAATACCTCACCTTTGGAGCTTGTTTACTCAGATGCCTTTGGACCGACTGAGGTAACCTCTCTTGGAGGGGCTAACTATTTTGTAACTTTCCTTGATGATTGCACTAGGAAAGTTTGGCTTTTTATGCTCAATAGAAAATCTGAAGTGTTTAGTAAATTCAAAATTTTTAAAGCTCTAGTTGAAAATCAGAGTGGGCATAACATCAAGTGTTTGCAAACGGATAATGGTGGCGAATTTTGTTCACTAGAGTTTGATAATTTTTGTGCCGAAAATGGTATTCGAAGAATCAAAATTGTTCCTTTTACACCTCAAGAAAATGGGGCTGCGGAGAGGTTGAATAGAACGATTTTGGAAAAAGCATGATGTATGCTTTCCAATGCTGGACTAGGAAAAGAGTTCTAGGCAGAAGCTTGCAACACAGCGGTTTATCTCATTAATCGAGCTCCTTCATCTCGATTAAATCTTGACATTCCAGAGGAGAGGTGGTTGGGCAAACGTATTTCTTACAGTCATCTATGGGTGTTTGGATGTGAAGTGTTTGCTCTTGTTCCCAAGGAGAAATGATCCAAATTGGATCCCAAATCGCAAAAGTGTATTTTTGTTGGGTATGGCGAGGATCAATACGGATTCAGGCTGTGGGATCCCGTAGCCAAAAAGATCACTTGCAATCGAGATGTCCTCTTCAACGAAAAAGTCTTCCCAGGTTTGCACAAAGAAAATACATCTTCAAATGAATATATATCAGTTGATTTGTTTGACAATGGTATTACCAGGCAAACCCCTGTTTCTTTTTCACAACCATTAAATGTAAGTTTTGTATCTTCAAACAATGGTGCCCCTCATTCCACTTGTATGCAGCCACAAACTATGCCAATCCAGCACTCCACACATCCCACGCAGCCTATAGTCTCACACATTGGCGCTCCTAATATGCCTACACGGCCCCCTAATCCTACAAATCATGCGTCCCAGTATTCTAGTCTTGGTGTTGACCACGCGCAACCTCTCTTTCTTAATATGCCGCCTTCGTTTGACTCTTCCTCGCAGCCTCTTTCCATTGGTCTGCCGCTACGCTCTGTCTTCGGAGATTCCGCAGCTAGCCATAGTTCACACGCAGCCTCTACCTGCTAGTTCTCAGTTTTTGTTGCCTCAGCCGATTGGTGCGCAGAGGCAAAGTCATGAAAACTTTGCACAAGCACAAGGAAATGTGCAGATGTAGGGGACTGTGCAACAAGGAAGTGTACAGAGGTAGAGTTATGAGGCCACTGTTCAAAACAAAGATAATTTGCAAAGTCAAATAGAAAATGTTCAAGATCAATTACATAGGATGAATCTGGATGATTCAAATTTGCAACAAGAGGGTCCTCACTTAAGGAGGTCTACCCGGGAGAGGAGACGTCCTTCTAAGTTTTCAGATTATGAATTATTATATTCAGAGGAGGTTGAGCCTAAACTATTGGTTTCTAATCAACCTGAACCAGCTACTTATAAACAGGCTTGCAAGGCAATTGATTCTATGAAATGGCAAGAGGCGATGCAAGATGAAATGAGTTCGTTGCAGGCTAATAATACCTGGGATTTAGTGTCGCTTCCGCCTAATCGAAGATCCTTCAAGAATCGTTGGGTATACAAGTTGAAAGAGGAAGATGGAGGCAAGACACGTTATCGTGCCAGACTGGTTGTCAAGGGGTATGATCAACAGAAAGGCATAGATTTTAATGAGATTTTCTCCCCAGTTGTGAGAATGACCACAATCCAGGCAGTTTTGGGTTTGGTTGCAGTTTGGGATCTTGAACTTGACCAGTTGGATGTCAAGACAGCCTTTCTACATGGTGATGTTGATGAAGAGTTGTACATGGAGCAGCCAGAAGGTTTTAAAAAACAAGGACAGGAACATCTTTATTGCAGGTTGAGGCGCAGCTTGTATGGGCTCAAGCAAGCCCCGCAACAATGGTATCTCAAGTTTGATCACTTCACGATTGAGCAAAACTTCTTAAGGTGTGAATCAAATCCTTGTGTCTATTATAAGCAGCTTCCTAATGGTGAGTTTGTTATTCTCTTGCTTTATGTTGATGACATGTTGGTAGCCAGTACTAGTATGAGGATTGTTTCTGAGTTGAAGGCACAATTAGCTAAGAGATTTGCTATGAAAGACTTAGGCGCAGCCAAGAAGATTCTTGGAATGATCATCACTAGGGATAGACGAAAGAAGGAGATCATGTTGTCACAAAAGGAATGCATTGACAAGGTTGTAGACAGATTTGGTATGGCTGATGCGAAGGTTGTTTCTACTCCTCTTGCTGCCCATTTTCGTTTATCTTCTGATTTGTGTCCGAAAACACAAGAGGATAAGGAGTTTATGGAAGGTATTCCTTATAAATCTGCAGTTGGCAGTATTATGTATGCTATGGTCTCCACTCGTCCCGATATTGCTCATGCAGTGGGAGTTGTGAGTAGGTTCATGAGCAATCCCGGAAAGCCTCATTGGGAAGCGGTCAAATGGATATTAAGGTATCTTAAAGGCACTTCTGATTATGCTTTATATTTTGGTGGCAATAATGTACAACTGCAAGGTTTCACTGATTCTGATCTTGCCGGAGATTTAGATAAACGGAGATCTACTACTAGCTATGTTTTCATGTTTGTTGGAGCTGCCATTAGTTGGGTCTTGAGGCTGCAACATTTTGTTGCTCTTTCTTCTGCCGAAGCTGAGTATATGGCTCTTTCTGAAGGCGCTAGGGAGTTGCTTTGGTTACAGCGATTGTTTAGTGATTTGAGATGTCAACAAGGTGATTATGTTTTGTTTTGTGATAGTCGCAATGCCATTTTTATGGCTCACAATCATTCATCTCAGCGTCGTTCTAAACATATTGACATACATGCTCATTTCATTTGTCATGTGGTTGAAGAGGGCAAGTTACAAGTTGCAAAAATTGACACAAAGGTCAATCCGGCGGATATCTTGACCAAGGTTGTTCCCAAAGAGAAGTTCAAATGCGCCAGGACTTCTCTTGGTCTGGTTAAGAAGAAGTGACAAAGTTTAGAGCAAGGGAATGTTTGGCGAGTTGCAGCATCCGTTGGACTTCAAGTGGGAGATTGTTAAGAGATGAAGCCCAACGAACACATTGCTTTTCCCTCCAATTATTTGTCTATTCACATTCTTCTTTAGTGTGAAATGTAACATGATATATGTTGCACATCTCATTGTAAAAACGTTGTTGATAATAATAAAATTCCTCTGCTCAATGTGGATGTAGCCATATTTTGGTGAACCACGATAAATACTAGTGTCTCATTTCGTTCATGTTTTTCTTATCTGTTTATACTCTATTTTCTGCACTTCTATTTCGCTCTTGTCATTTACAACAAGTGCATTCTAGGATGCTAAGAGCAAGGTAACCATTACAGTGATCCTACCAAAATCTGATAATTCCTACCATTTCCAAGTTGCCATATATGACCTTGTTGAATAAGCTATACCCTCTTTTGTGTATGCTTTGCTATAATGGAGAGATTCTCTTTCGAATCCAAATTTCCCATCTGGGCAACCTCCCCAAGCCTGTAATTGTCTGTATATTTGGTATCAACACAAGTGGGTGTTGGTGATTAGTGGCCAAGCGTATTTCATTGCGAGAGGCATGTTGAATAGAGTAGGTTCTTTTCTATTGAGTCCTTGGGATTTGAGTTGGGTTATCCAAGACTAGGTTACAAGCCAATATTTGAAAGTTGTAGTAATTAGGGGCCAAGTGGATTTCATTGTGAGAGCCATTGTGAGAGCCTTGTTGAATAGAGTAGGTTCTTTTATATTGAGTCCTTGGGATTTGAGTTGGGTTATCCAAAACTAGGCTACTAACCAGTATTTGAAAGTTATAGCAGTTTACTTCCAAAGAAGTTAGGCTGGATTTGTACTATTTCAACCCCAATGCTTCAGGATAGAGGAAACAAGTTCATTAGATAAACCAGAACAGCGCTTACTAGCTGAATTTTTCTAGTAATTGAGAGCCAGCTATTTGTCCAATGGCCGAACTTGGTCATCATTTCCTTTTGGTGTTCTCCCACAGCATTGCTGAGCATTTGGTGTAGAGAGCTAAAAATAAGATAAATGGCAGGGTGTTGACATTCCTCATATCCCATAATGGCTTGGATATTTTTGCTGCATGGCAAGCCAACAGAATCATAGATCAAAATTGATTTAGTTTGATTCATGAGGTGCCTAGATTTAGTTTGATTCATAAAGTGCCCAGAAGCTATTTGATGCTCATCAAGGATTGATTTGAGTTTTCTGATTTCTTTAAGGATGATGGTAGAGAATAGTATAATGTCTTCTGGAAACTAAAATTTTTCTGTGAATCTGCCTTCTTTGCAAAGCTAGTAAAGCGTAGATATCACCATTGTGTTGTTCTTTTTGGAGTTAAGGGAGGAGATGCTCACTCATGATAATAAACAAATAGGAGCTGAGAGGATTCCCCATGCCTTAGCCCTCATGTGGAGTCAAACCAATGTCCATGGTGTCCACTAATGGCAACTTTGAAAATTGAAAATTTAATGCAGCTTTGAATCCAGTGAATTACTTGTTCTGAAAACCCATAGGCAGAAATAAAATATGCTAACCAAATTTTTTTGCCACAATTTTACACAATCACCAACACTTGGCCAACTTGATTAGCGTTAGCGCCAAATCCAAAACACTACCAAAGCAACTCTAACCAAGAATGCGCCCTAAAACCACTTAAGGAAGAGGGGCGGGCATATGGTCAGAGGATCCCTAGGATCCAAACTTGATACAGAAAGAGAATACAACTGAAACTGAAATTAAACTCAACGTCAAGAATGTGCACTCAAGATCCCAGTGAGGGCGAGGTGCTAACATATGACGGAGTAATTATTAGAAACTGAAATAATTAGGTGAATAACCAGCCATAGAAACTCATACTAACTAATTCTTCCGCTGCGGCGGGCATCCACTTAGGAGTGGGGATTCACCACTTGATAGTGGGTATAAAGAGAGATACAATTTCAATTCTCCACACTAGCGGTAAACCATCCAGGGGTAATTAATGTTTGCATAGAAAATTACAAGTAATTGCAGCAAAAAACGAACTGGTTGGATTAGTACTACTAATGCTCAACCTTACAATTATGAATTCTGCAAATTACCAGTATTACAATGATTGCAAACAATTCTAATATGTAAAGAAGAATTCTCTCAATGTTTCAACACTCAAATTCTGGAAACTGAAGGCTAAAACTAAACTTAAAACAATCTGATTACAAAAACCAGCAAACTGAAAGTGTAAACCAGCAACTGTGAAACCAATAAAATGTTCATAACTCATTCAATATACCTCCGAATCGAGTGATGTCTTTTGTAGAATCCTTCTAGGAGGTAGGCGCCCAAAATTAGATCACATAACAGCATCAAAACTCAATATATAATTCTTGCACGAATCCCAAGGCTCTCAAGAATGGTACGACCCTCCGCGATTTTGACATATAAAATCAGCAACTCAAAACTAAAATCTGCAAACTTGTGGAAGGGGTCGCCCAAGGCATAGAATTCATTTGGTCAAACACCTATCACCAAATAAAAATCACCATGAGAGCTGCAAGTGAAATCGGCTTTCAGCCATGCCTGTATCAGCAACTTCAAAACTGGAAATATCATCAAAACTTCAATTATGAGGCTCAATCTGCTAGTTTGAATGAGAAGCAGCAATAGAAACCAATTAGGTGTTGTCTCTCAAACACGAAATTGATTGGAATCTAGGAGGTAAGCATCCATCGAAGAAATAAACACAATGTCATTTCGACAACATAACTTTAGCATAAATTCATGGATACCAAATGTTGGAGCAAGCCTCATTTTTTATAGAGAAGAAGAAAACTCATCAACTTCCCTTCAAGGCACGCCAAAAGCCACTGAAGAAACTTTTCAAATTTCCAAAATTCATAAATCCTCAAGATGGCATCCCACTTCAAGGCAACACAAACTTTATTTACAAAATATTAATCTCCTTCATGAAGGCATACCCTCAAAGACCCACTTTTAAAAACAACTTAAAGTGATTTCACTAGGCCAAGGGGGTCAACTGGAAAATAGAACTTTAATTGCCTTGTATTTAAAAACATGCCAACAAATACTGCATATTGAAGCCTGCATCAAAAATACCAACTGCTCCAACAAGAAAAGAACACACTGAAGCACTGCCAACAGGACCACTGCTAAAAATAGTATTTACTATAAATAGTAAACACCCAAAAAATGCCTCAAACCTCCAAGCAAGAAAACCCTAATTTTACCTCAACGAGCCTATGGGCCTCCGGAATAGGCTGAAGAATAACTGAGCTGATCACTGATGAGAAGGGGACATTACAAGAAAGAGTTTGAAGAATAAGAGAATAGTTGTATTGGTCAAAGGTCTTTGACATATCTAATTTAAGAAGCACCCCGGGTCTTCTCTAGAACTGTATTTACTTTATCTGTTACCTACCTTTTCAGAACAGAAGTACATTGGTTGCTTGATATCAATTTGGGAAGAAGTATTTCAAGTCTTAGAGCTATTATTTTGTAGGTCATATTGTAAAGAGAGACAGATCAAAAGTCCTAAAGCTAATTAGACCCTGAAGTTCTTGGAATCAATGCAAGCTGGATGGCATTGAGTTGGGACAGCTTTTTTTGTTGGTCCTTGACTATTCCACAACCTGCAACAGGTCATCTTTTATTGTTTCCTAGAATAGTTGAAGAAAGAGGGCAGAGAATCAATCCAGTCCCAGGGCATTGTCTTCACAAAAGGATAAAACTGTAGACTTTAGTTCTATAACTGGAGCTCTCATTAGGGCATTATCATTATCAGTGATAACTCTCTTGATGTCGGGAGTATCTTGTCTTGTGCAATTATTTTCTCTAGCAGATTAGGGAGTTCAGCTAGTAACTGATCATATTAATCACCAACATATTTAAGCATCTCTAGTGGGTTAATAATCAAATGTCCATCCTGGTCAGGCAAACCTTGTTGTTTATGAACTTATTAATATGTTGCTTGTTTTGGACAGCTTTGAGGAAGAAGGTCGTGTTCTAACTTCTGATTTCCATGTTTGAACAATTATTATCTAGCTCTCTATCTCCAGAAAAATTCTTCTCTGAAGTGTAGAATGGAGAGTTAATGAATTAGCCCTTATCTCAATTTTTAATGGTTTCACAGAGACCTTGCTCTGAAATCTGATTTTGAAGTTGTTCAAATTGTAGACTAACAGCTTAGTTTAACTGAAAAAATTTCCAAACTCGAAATTGTTCCAACATATTATTTGATTTCTTAGAAAATCAAGCTTTTTGCAGAATCTGTGCATAGCATGGCTTGAATGTTCGCATTTTTCTACCAGTCCACTACCTTGTCATGGAAGTTTGTATCTGAACAGATTTCTTGGTAGTTTTAAAGCTGTTGTGATACTTAGAGTGATAGGCCCATGACCTGTTACAGTTGTATTTTGAAACCCTACTGTGTATACAGAGGTGTGGCTGTATCCATTTCTAAGAGATCATCAATTCATTTATTATTCCATGTATATTTTTTCCCTCCAAACTCCAAATCTAGAAGCCCTGCATCTGCAAATAGATCAATAAGGTAGTTGGTTATCCTGCAGTTGAACCTCGTGCATCCACTTCTTTCATCAGGCTCCTTTGTATTATTTAAGTCTCCCATAAGAGTGACGGGAAGATTTTGAGCTGTAAGGATCCATTGTTGAGCAGCTCGAGAACTGAAATCATTTGATTTCCAATGGGCGGGAAGTAGATATTTATTATTTACTATAAAAAACTAAAAAGTGAAATTGAAATTCAAAACTGAAAAAATTTAAAAAGATTAGATATCCCCCAAGGATGAGGAATGTAAGAGATTGGATCATACCTTTGAGGATTCCACAAAATTGCTGATTTTGTTGCAGTGTTGTAGTAAAGATATTTATTTCCCCCAGGACTTCTAAATTTAGAAGTCCATAGATCTTTAGCTCCAGTAGTTTCTTGAAGGAGAATGAGATCAATTCTGTGGTCCTTGCCCTTAACTATGAAATAGTGTTGTTTATTAGGGGCACATATCCCCCTTGTGTTCCAAGGGAGAAAAATCATTAAGTATGAGAATTTGGATCACAGAAGTCCAGATCTTCCATGTCTTCTAGTTTGTATTCTTGGGCATCCAAACTCATGGTGCAGTTGATTTACCTGTTCCTTCTATGCTAAGATCCAGATTTGGGGGTTATTAGTTGATTTCCTCTTCTTTTGGGCAGCGAAAAAGTTGTCTTGTTTCAGCATAAGTGCGAGTGAGGGGGCTTATAGACGATGCCATTTTGGCTGGAATTTTGCTTTGAGATTCTTTAGCTGTGCTTTGAATTAAATGGTATCACTTTTCTATGAAGGGTGATTATATTGACACCTGTATTCTGTAGATTTGCCATTGGTTTGCTTTCTTAGAGTATCTTCCAGATCTGATTCTTACAGAAGTTCAAGGACTCCAAATGGCTTGCTTGTGAGAGTTCTTCTGCTCTGTCCTTACCTTTCCTGACATAAGCTTTGCTGAATTTATTTTCCTCATTGCATTGTTGCAGATAATTTTTAGCTGTTGGATGGACCTTGTGATGCTCTTCACTGTTACTGTCTGCTGAGTAACTTGGTTGTCTGCATCTTTTTGAGGAAGGTTCTTTCTTGAGTCTGATTGGAAAGCCCATGCAAGATGATGCTCATGACAGATCAAACATTGAAAAGTGATGTTTATAATGGTC
>VDFB02365934.1:0-52242 GCA_007258455.2 Sequoia sempervirens
GAATCCTCAAATAGCATAGGTAGACCTCAGAGATAAGATCTTCAAAGGGGCTACTAAGCAATACAAGAACCGATGGGGAAGATTAGAATATCTTAATAGGAGCATGTTGTCCAAGAATGTTCACCTTAATAGGAGTACACCCAAGGCCAAGATTCTTTGGATGCTTCTCAGGAATAAGGGGCTCTAATAGGTCATTGTCATTTTTCCCTAGCTTTTTGTTCTTGTTGTAGCCCCATCCAAACATTAATTGTAGACCTTTTTTGTCTTCCTCCATGGGAAGAATGGGTGCGGGTCTCTCATCTTGATACAGTAGGCTTGATATGACCTTTTCATCCACAACCTCTTTGCTCAAATCTCTCCACTTCTTGAAAGTGGTGGGTGTGGGATGTGCCATAATTACGTTGTGGTCTTCCATGAGACTTAGGAGATTGAGGTGACTCTCCCAACATGTATGAATCCCTTTTGTAGGTTATAGTCCCCACAACCATTGTGTTTGATTATAGATTTGATATCTAAGATGTTTTGGATGATGGGTGATTTGGTCTTAGAAGTGGAGGCTAAAGTGGATGGATCAACATAGGAAGATGTCATGGGTCCCTCATCATTTTTAGGAACTTAGGGGATTTTGTAATATTTGGCTTCCAAATTCTTGTAGTAATAGAAGGGTTTAGGGTAACCATGAATCATGACTTCTTGATTTTGGTAAGGGATATTTATGCATTGATGGAAAGTAGATGTGACAACTTGCATCCCATGGATCCATGGATACCCTAGGAGTATATTATAGGGAAGCTCTAGGTCAAGTACTTGGTAGGTGGTTTCCATGATGGATAGCCCCACTTGAATGGGGAGTTGAATGGTGCCTTAGGACACTCATTCTTGATCATTGTAGGCCATGATGGTGATACCTTTTCCTTTCTCAATGACATCCTAGAGCGGGAATGGTTTTCAATTCCCCTACAGGAAATTTTTTCCCTTTATCTTTCAAATTAGAGTTTGACAACACTAATAACACTGCCAAATATGAAGATTTGTTATTAGGAATGTAGGTTGTGCAAAATAAAGGTATCAAAAATCTTCATGCACAAGGTGATGCTGAGTTGATATTGTGTCAGGTAAGGAATTTGTATTAGACAAAAAATGACAGGCTTAGGCATTATCACAATCTTGCTTGGGATTGCATTGAAGAATTTGAGGCTTTTAATATATTTGTAGTTCCAAGGGAATATAATGACAGAGCTAATTCCTTAGTAGCTTCATCCACAGTCTTCATACTGCATAAAGAATTTCAAGGTTCCACCTATACCATTGAGTTGGTTTTATGCCTGAGTGTTCCTGATAATTGAGAGAACTAGCAGATTTTCAATGATGATCATCAAATTGTTTCCTTTGTGGAGAAGGCAAATCTTTTTAATGAATTTTACTTTGAAGGAAGTGATTCTCCACATCAAGAATATGTGTCTGATATGGATCTAGTTATGAGTGAAGATTTCTTACAACTCAAATGGAATAAAATTCCCAAGGGGTTGTTATATCTAATTTTTTTTTTGATAAGCATGATCACTATGTCAAGAAACAACTCTCAGACTCCGATTCATGTAATGAGGTTGAACAAATCAACTTAGGAACTGAAGAAAATCCTAAGATGGTAAACATTGGTAAGTGTTGCACAATCGAAGAAAGGAAGCATTTTTCTAAGTTGTTACAAGAATATATGGATGTCTTAGCATATTCATATGAAGATTTGAAATCCTTTCGACCAAAGGAGGTGCAACATGACATTCCACTTGAGGTTGGAGCATTATAAACAAAAGAAAAGGCAATACAACCTAAATATTTCTAGAAAAATCCTTGCAAAAGTTCAAAAAATGTTGAATGCTTGAATAATATTATCTATCCATAATTCAATATGGATAGAAACTATTGTTCCAGTTTGTAAGAAAAATGGTGAGATCTATATTTGTGTGGATTTAAGAAATTTGAAGCAGTTGTCACTCAAGGATAATTATCCTCTTCCAGTGATGGACCAAGTTCTTCAAAATGTGATCAGATCTAAAATTCTCTCCATGCTAGACAAATTTTCTAGTTACAACCAGATTGAAGTCAATTCAAGTGATCAACAAAAGACAACCTTTACAACAACATGGGGTACCTTTGCATATCCCAGAATGCCTTTTTTCTTGATCAATGCTGGTGCCACATTTCAATGAGCTATGCACTTGGCTTTTCATGATGTGATGGATAAGTTCATTGTGGTGTATCTTGATGATCTTATGGTTTTTTCTAAAAAGCGTCATGAACATTTTTACCATCTAAGGAAAATCTTGGAGAGATGCTAACAACACGGTATTTCCTTGAACCCCAAAATGTCAATTTTTGGGGTTACAGAAGGTAAAATTCTTGGTCATGTGGTGTCTATAGAAGGAAACACGATTGACTCAGAAAGAATTAAAAGTATTAAATCACTCACTCTACCATCAATCAAGAAGGCCTTCCATTCCTTCTTTGGAAAAGTAAACTTTCTATGGAGATTCCATCCAAACTTTGCAGAAAAGACTCATCATATTGTTAATATGATGAAAGGTAATACCACTTTTCATTGGAAGATAGAAGGAAAAGTTGCATTTGATGATATCAAGGAGGCCATTGCTCATGTTCCAGTGTTATTTTTCCCAAACTATACCAAATAATTCATCATGTATAGTTATTCTTTCGAGCATACACTTTCAACGATTCAGGTGCAAGAAAACAGTGAGGGTTTTGAATCTCCAATTGCATTCATGAGCTTCCCTCTAAAGAATTATGAATTGAAATATTCCCACATGGAAAAAAATTCTTTCATTGTGGACAAAAAATTTAAAAATTTCTAGCTCTACATCCTTAATAGCCATGTCAAAGTCCTAGTTCCAGATTCAACCGTTATGTCCATCTTAACACAACAGGAGTTTGGAACAAAAAGAGGCAATTGGATTGCCAATATTCAATAATATGACATGGAAATCAAGCCTACCAAGTTGATATGTTGGCTAGGATTGTGCCAGCTCATCACTGAAAATAATCCTAATGAAGAAATTTTAGAGATTGAAGAGTCAGATCCAAGTGAACTTCCAATGGTCTTATTTGTCAGTACAACTGATGAGTGGTATTCCAAAATTTCCCATTTTCTCACTTATGGGGAGTGTCCTAATCATTTAAATCTGAAAGAGAAAAGAACCATCAAACTAAAGTTAGCAAACTTTGTCTTATGGGACAATGGTTTGTACAAATGTGCATTGGATGGAACTTTTTTGTGATGTGTTGATGAAGAACATTAGGAAAGATTGTTGAAGTCATATCATGACTTAGCATGTAGAGGACACTTTTCAGCACTGGTTACCACTCACAAAATCCTGAGAGAAAAGTACTACTAGCCCACACTCTTCCAGGATGTGTACTCTTTGGTGCGTAAATGTGAACTATGTCAACATTTCGTAGGTAAGCCAAACCTGGCAACTTTGCCTCTAAAACTAGTTGTTATTGAAGAACCCTTCCAGTAGTGGGGAATTGATTTCATTGGTGCAGTGAATCCACCATCAAGTGCAGGACACACCTATGTCCTAACTATAGCTGACTACTTCACCAAGTGGGTGGAAGAAATTGTGGCTAAGCATGCTACTTTTGAAGTGGTATGTAGTTTCTTAGAAGAAAATATCATTTCCAAGTTCGGTGTGCCAGACAAAATTGTTACTAACAATGTTTTTTCCTTCTTGTTAATTGAGATAATTGAGTTTTATTTTGAACATGGAATAACTTTGTCACATTCTTCTAACTATTACCCACAAGGTAATGGTCAGGTTGAATTGAGCAATAAAAATTTGGTGACTATAATCCGCAAGCTTGTTAATGAGAATTAGCATTTGTGGCACAAAGCTTTGTATGATGCTTTGTGGGAAAATAGAATAACTCCAAAGAAGATGATTGGTATGTCTCCTTTCCAACTCTTGTATGGGATGAATACATAAATTCCCATAACCTTAGAACTTCCAACTCTCGAATTGGCTAAGGCCATTGAGGATGATACTTTTGATAATTCGGTCGACAAGTAGATAATGTATCTCTCTGAATTGGAAGAGAATCAAGTTTAAGTGGCTAATCGCATCACAAAGCATCAAGACCAAGTCAAGAAGCTTTTTGACAAGAAGGCCAAGTCTTGTGATTTTCAAATTGGTGATCTTGTAATCTTATGGGACAAGCGAAGAGAGCCAAAGGGTATGCACGAGAAGTTTGATTCATTGTGGACATGACCTTTCAAAGTTCATCAGCTGCGTGGTGAAAATAGTTTCCTATTGGCATATGAGGATGAAACACCATTTTCCCTTCCTCACAATGGGAAACATCTCAAAAACTTTACACAGTAAGGTGACAGGTGTTCAAATGTAAATATTTTTATTTTAGTCCTTGTGTCTTTTTATTTTTTGAGTCTTTGTGTTGTCGTCGCCTGAATCTATGCCTAATGGATGGATAAAGGAACTTGAATTATGGAGTTCTTCTTCCTTCAGTCATTTCTGAGAATGACTAAAGGAAGATCCCCAGCTAGAGCCAGCTATTATAATGGAATCTAGTAGCGCTCGATTCATAGATAACCCCCTAAAAAACTTGTCTGTTTCATAGATTCATGATATTCAAGCACACAAAACAAGACAAATTTCAATTCACCTTGATGCATGGTCCAAAATCTCAAATAGTCTATTTGAGTGTTCCCCCCGTTCATCTTTAAAAGTGCTTTGAAATGAGCATCTTTGTGAACTCTCAACCCTTGAGAGTTAGTAAAATTGTCAAACATGTTGGAGCATTGAAAATCAACACTCCTACATGTGCCTTAGCCAATTTTTACTCCAAGTGTTGGAGCGCTGAAAATCAGCGCTCCTACACTTTGTCCAAGTTTGTAATATGCACAAGTGCTGAAAATCAGTGCTTTTGCACTTTATGTTTTGCTAAGTCTTTGATATGCACTAGCATTGATTTTCAGTGCTCATGCATATGTTTCGCCACTTAATATGACTTCATTAATGCACAAGTCAAGTTCATTAATTATGCTTATTAAGAGGTTTTTAAGTTATTTTAGACTAATCTTCGCCATTTCTTCCACCTATTCTCCTCCTCTCTGTGTTGGATGTCCTCCAACTTCAGAGCAGATCGGTGTCTAATATTTTCTCTTGCCATGAGCTAGGGTTTCCACGTTTCTTCTAGGTATATGATTACTTTGCCACCTTTGTTGTTTTCTCTTCATTCCATTCTTTTTTAAATCTTTGTAATTTATTTTCATCTTGTCAATATGTTGTTAGGGTTTTGAATCCCTTTTTTTTTTGTTTTAGCCAACACATTTGAATGCGCCTCTTTTTCCTTATTTTTGTTTTACACGTTTTTCATTTTGAGGATGCCCTAGGTTTGTATAATCCACACATTTTTCTCCTTTGATGTTTTTCCCAAGTTTCTTCATCCAAGTTTCCTAATGTTCAAGTGATGAAATAGTTTGTTTTAACCTGAATGTCGTAGTCTCCATGTTTCTCGAAGTTTGTTTTCCAAATGTTCGAGCAGTGATTTTCACTGTTTGAACACTAATGACCTTACCTTCTATTTCCAAAGTAGAAAAAATGCATGCCATTGCATAAGATATTCATCACAAACTTATGATGTTTGAGTGGTGAAAATCACCACTCGAACAACTAAACTACTTGTCCTGCAATGTCATGGCACTATTTTTATTCGCCTTTACACTAAAATATTTTCACAACTACACTTGTAGGAGCGGTGAAAATCACCAGTCCTACATGGAGTACCTCGTTCCTTCAATGTCCAAGCAGTGAAAAAGCTTTCCCATGCACTTCCATTTTTTCCAAGTGTGAGAAGACATGTCAAGCCGCTAATTTTCAGTGCCTTGACACTTTTGACATATCAAATGCAGAAACATGTAGGAGCACTGAAAATTAGTGCCCCTACATGTAAACAAGTATCTCAAGATGTAGGAGTGCTGATTTTCAGCGCTCCTATATAAAATATATTTTTTCCAATAACACTTTGAAATCGCTCTGCTTGCGCTCCAAACCTCATTTCTCTACCCATGCTCTATTTTTTGTGCCAAATTGCCCATTTCCACTTGCTCTGCATTGCTTTCTTTCCTCACAATTCCTAATGCTGTAGTTTCGCCTAACATCTATTGATTCACCATCCTTGCAGTTTCTCTCTATATCTCGTCAAGTGATCCCGAAGGTGATATCCTTTGATCCTGGTTATTCTAGATGAAAACAAAGAAGCCTCCATCGTCTTCTAAGAAAGATGGAAAAATGAAATATAAATACCAAGGTGTCTTTCCGCCTACAATGGTGATCTTGAAGGTGGATGAAATCAAGGACACTGAAGTTGGTCATCAGGACCTTGAAAACTTTGTAAAAAGAACTAAAAAAAATCCCTTGGAAGACAACTTGAGATCCATTGTCCATAGCAACTTGCATTTGGTGTCCACATTCTTAACATCTTCTCATAATACAGAGTTTGTTCTCTAGGTTGCATCCCACTATATCTGAGAGAGAAAAAGTGTAATAGATTCCTATGGACAAGTGATGATGAGACTAGAACCTGAATTTTTTGACATTGTTTTTAGAGTTCCACACATGGAAAAATACACAAATATTTCAATGCAACATGCATAGGAGGTTTATGATGCAGATCCAAATAAGGCTAAAAATTTTATTAACAACCAATGGTTGAAAATACCTAGGCCCACTATCTCAAGATGGCCAAAATGGCTTCCTCGAAGTGACTTCAAAGAGGATTTTAGGGATATGATTACTCTCCTAAGCAGGGTTAAAGGATTTCCTGAGTCATCTCATTTTTCAGGAGTGGATGTATGAATACATTCAGATCATCATGAGAAAGAAAGCTCATATTGATTGGGGAACCCAAATCAATGATGAAATTTATGGGCAATTGATAAATGTTCCAGCCACTCTCAAGTTCTACATGAATTCTTATTTGGTGTATGCTGTTGTTGTGATGAGGAAATTCCCAAGGTTATCTATAAAGGGAAGCCGACATTCTGTACCTGTATATGAATATTTTATTAGTTGAAACTAAAAGAAAGTCTTCATCATTTCAGGAGGGTCACATATGCCTTCTTTGCACCTCTTATTTTTGGTTTTGATCCAACTCTCAAAAAGAAGAGGGTGTCAGATGAGGCATACAAAGTGGTGAGTAAGGTTGGCTGTATCTTTTTGCAATTTTTGACTTTCACTTATATGAGGGTAGGCTGCTATACTGGGTGCCCTTACATGTTGCCTAGATATCCCTCAGATAAATGGATACTTATGGAGTTGTGTAGATAGATGATATCATTTCACAAGGAACACATGAGAATTCACAAACCAGGTTTCAAATTCCCATTGAAAATTGGGAGGTATATTATTCACATTGTACAAAAGGAAAAATTAGTCTATGTAGAGATGCAGATGATCGTAACTATCAGGACATACAAATATAGATTTGATTTTGATTACTAGGATGTGAAGAGAAAATTGAAAAAGGATCACATGCATGTCTATCATTTTGAAGACATATGGGATGATTGCAGGGATGAAGAAGACATCCACAAAATGGACTTTTGTAAGTTAATAGTAGAGAAAATTAGAAAGTTGGGTGTGGCTGATCTACCAGGGGATTTCCAAGATCCTAGAGACATCTTGAACTCTTCCTATGAAGATGATGGGATTTCTAAGAGGCCTTTACCTCTGATTCAATGGTAAAAAAAGGAAAGTATCTCTATCAGGGAAAGGCTTGCTCCCATCTTGCACAACATAGTAGAATGGTTGCATAAACATGGTTTCCAAATGAAAGCTTTCAAGACCAAATCAGAAGGAGAAGTACCAGGAGCAGAAACCAGCCAACAACCAGAACTTTGATCAAAGAAAAAACAAGCGGATATTCCCTCTTCTTCCTAAAGAGGTCCTAGAATCAAGTTCACTATTGGCAAGAAATTTATGCAAGCTGTTGAAGAACAAGAGGCAACAAAGTATGAACCTACACATGTAGAGGAAAATAGGTTGCTTCTAAGGAACAAACATTCAAAGAAGAAGGAAACGAAAGTGAAGAATCTTCAGAAGAAGAGTCTGCATTAGAAGAAGAGTCCGTAGAAGAAGAGGAATCTGAAAAATATGGAGAAAAATAAGGTAATGAGGAGGAACTTGGGCATGAAGAAATGACAACTATGTCCTCATGAGAACATTGTTGAAGATCTTCCCCGAATGTCATCACCCATAACTTCAAATTTTCCTCATACACCTCCCAATCCTAACACTCCTCCACCTCCTCTTCCTACATCACCTCCTCCCACATCTACCATACATGCAATGGATGTTTCTCATCCTCTTCTTGCATCATCCATCCTTTCCACTCCTATAGTTTCAAATCTACAAACTATTGATTTCTTGTCAAGCTCTCCCTCATCTATCCCAAGTTTTTCATCTCCATCTTTTGACGTTACATCTAAAGCTGAATTTGACAGATTTATGAATGAGTTTTTGCAGAATCAACTTGGTACGTAGTCTACTGGAGCAATCATGACAAATACTACCTCAATTGTTACCATACCAAGCATTTCTAGAGAAGTGAATGCAACACAGGTGTTGACTGTGAGTCAAGAAGCATATACTTCCTCTCTTCCCTCTTGGTTATAATCTCAAGTATCGAAGTGAAAGAAACAAATGATCTCTCTAGAAGAGCTCGATCTTGAAGAGATAGCCCCTCCAAAAGCCAAGGGGAAGAAAAAATCCATAATGCATTTAAGACTTCATGTTGATAAGAATGGTCATAAGTTTGTAGAAATTGGTCTACCCTCGCAAGTGGAAGGAGATGTAAACATGGAGGACTACAATGTCATGAGAGTCCAACTCAGCAAAGTGACAAATGAAAGTGCCAAGGAAGATACACAAGTAGTCCTAGATGTGTAGGATGGAAGGCTTGAAAAAATAGAACAAGCCTGAAACATGTACAAGGACAAGGCCGAGCATTATGCAACTATTTTGAGAAGACTTGCAGGCTCTTCAAGCAATGTACAACCTTTCGCTATGGTAAGCCTTGAGGACCCAGTAGTGAAAAAGGCAGAGAAGTTTTCCTCTAAAGGTAAAGTGTTGTATGATTTCATTGATGAAATAATAGAACATGGTTCTCAAGTCATAGTTGTTGCGGATGAGAAGGCCACTCATATAGCTAAGCTCAAATTAGAAATTGATAAAGAAGAAAGTATTCTTTCCCAAGAGAAAAAATAAATGGAAAAATGCTTATCATTTTGGTCATGAATGAAGGAGGCAAAGCTCAGTAAGTTGGTGGAAGTTGGGGTAATTCCCGACAAGGAGAAATATGTGGAGGTAAGAGAATCACTCAAGCACCGCATCCAAGTGATCAAGTCTCTTATTGAAGGTGTCCACCAAGTGCAAGAAGATGTCAAAGGACATCATGTTATCCTAGAGACTAGAATTAAGGAGTTACCAGGTAAGCTCCTTGATGAAGACAATATTTTCCTCCTGGCCAATGAAATTTTGAATATTTAAAAAGAAGCTATCATGAAGCAAGTTGATGATGCAAAATTTTCAAAGACCTCCATGCATGCAATTTGTGACATTTGAATTTCTCTTGATAATCTCAAGATGCATCTTGACAGGTGCAAGAAGATGCATTCATCTGCTAGAAGTTCAATCACAAGAGTTCATACCCTTGTCGATTACACTATCGGCCCAGATGATACATTCATATAGGAGACTGAGAAGAAATATGAAGACTTTTGCGCCCAATGCAAGGAACTGTGAAGACTTCTTTTCTCTAGTGTGAATATTTTTATGCTTTCCTTTATGCATTTTGTAAATATTTTTTGGCATCTTAAATGTCTTTTTAGCAAATGTAATTACATGTAAAAATAGAGATGTTTTCCCAAAAAGATGGACAACATTTTTGACTAAGTAAAAGTTAGGTGAGATTTTCCTAATTTAGCTCACCTAACTTTCCTAATTTTTCTCATCTAATTTCCTAGATTTTCTCTTCCCTCTCTTTTATAAATAAGAGGGAATTCTATTTTAATCTTCATCTTTTATCTTTTGCAATGAAGTGCTAACCATTTTGAGAAGCAAATACATGAAACTTTTTGTTCATCTTTGTGTATCTATTTTGATCAATAAAGAAGAAAGTTGCATACCAGACTTTGTGTTGGATCAATTGCCTTTTGGATTTGATTAAGATTGGAAATGATTAGTGTGTGGGATCTAATGGCTTTGAATAAATTTTTGTAAACTTTGTGTTGCACTCTTTATTCAGATTTGTGTTTATGTTTGGATAACTATTGGTGGATTATCTACAAGACTTTGTGCTTGTAATTTTTCATGCTATTCGTGGAATTGTTGTATCTAGAAGACTTTGAACTTCTAATACGATAATCATTACATCTCTCAAGGTTCCATTGGTGAAAAGCTACAAAAAAAATTTGTGCCTTCATGAGCTTTTCTTTCTTATTTTATTGTTTATTATTATCATGCTGGTATCTCTAAGCTTTTCTTTGAAAAGATAGAGATATTGGAATTATTGATTTATTTTTAGTTTAAAGTTGTATCGAATCAAAACTACCAACCGTGAAGCATTGTAAAACATATTCTCTAAAAAAAGAGAGAAGTCTGAATGTGACACACCCCAATATCGTAATTGTAGTGTACATTTTGTGAATACTTCATTAGTTTTACTTAGTTTCAATAATCAGTAACAAGGGAACCTCCCCTTTCTAAGAGGAGAGATTACATCTCACACAGTTATGGTTGAAATCAAAGCTATGTAATCTGTTAAAAAGAGATTACATAATTTTCACCCAATAGGTTGTTGTCATGATGGGTTTTTTTGTGGGGTGTTTTGATGAATGGGTTGTTGCATGTTGATTTGTAGTTGATGGGTGTTATGTTGTGGGTATTTTTTTTGTTGCATGTTTTTCCTTGGAGTGCTAATAACAACTTTGGCATCAACAACACCATCAATGGTAAATTTTTTATTTTTATCCCAAGTGCAAGGTTTTTCATTGTAGCTAGTTGATGGTCTATTATCTTGGTACATGGGCATGTGTCCTTGTGATATGAGAGATCTTTTGATGTTGAGAGCCTTGGGGATTAGTTAGTCATATGTTGTGATGCATTACATTTTCAGTTGGAAAGACAACTCCCCCTCAAGATTTGAAATGATGGTTCCAATTTGTTGCTCCTTCAGCATGGACCATTTGATTTTTCTTGCTCTATACCTCCATCATTGTAAGAAGGTTGCAAATGTGTCTTCCCTAGCTTGTTTAAGGACATATAGCTCTTCCAAGATTACATCCATGTCTAGATTAAATGAATAGTTTTCTATGAATATGTTTAGAACTTCTTGAAACTTTTTGATTCAAGGAGGTAAGCGGGGAAACCATTCAATGGCAGGACCATCCAAGATTCATGGGAAGAGTTATATTAGATAAGAATCATCATATGCCACTTCCATGGAATATGGACCTTAGGATTTCCTTTTCCTCTATACTTATTGAACTTTGGTATTTTGAATCTTGGTGGGATGGGACCATGATGTTATTCCTATCAAAAGGATAGGGGCACAAATCCCATTGTGTGTATGATTTCTTCATATTTCTTGATTGGATGTCTTGTATTTATTGTGAGAGAAATTTGACTTGTGTGGAAAGATAATTTTTGGGATTGGATAGTGGGATGTATGTGTTTTGATGTTGTATGGTTTTTTGTGTGAATGATGGGGTGGCATATGCCCCTTGTTGAAGACTTTGTTGTTGCGTGAGCAACGCTTGTTGGTATGTATGCTTTTGTTGTTGTGCTAACAAGGCTTGTTGTTATTTCTATTGTTGTTGTTGTGCTAATAGCACCTACTGTTGTGCCTCTTGTTGTGTTGTGTTGTTTGTTGTTGCACTATCAACGCTTGTTGTGTGTGGTGTTGTTGTAATACTTGTTGATAGGATTGTTGTTGTAAAGTTTTCACTTGCACTTGCTATTGGGCTTGGTATTGTGCTTGTGATTGTGCTTGAGCTAGTGCTTGGGCTGCTTGTTTTGCTTATTGCATTTGGAATTGTTGTAATTCCTTTTGATATGCTTGTTGTGGTGCTTGCAACATTATGCTATACTAATTTTTTGCATTTGGATTTTGAGGTGAGGGTCATGGATTTTGTTGAATAGTGTGAGAGGATATGTTGAGGGGTTGTTGTGGTGTTTATCATGGTGTTGGTTGTATGATGAGGAGGTTGGGTGACTGACATATTTAATGCTTGTGATGTTTGATTTTGGGGTGGAGGTGGTATTATTGATGATGTGACCAATGGTTGGGATGTTTGATATGAAGCCACTTGGTGTTGCAATATCAACGGCATGCTTGGGGGTGGTAGGATGTTTTGATTTGTGTTTTTGGTTGGGTTGAGTTTATTTTCTTGATTGGGAGGCAAAGTACTTGATGAAGCAATCTGTTTTAACCCTTGAATTAGTGTAGGTGATGGGGTTATGATGGGATCTAGTGGATATGACTGTGATGTTTGTCCATGTAGGAGTGAGGATGAAGCATCAAAGGTACCCACTTGTCCAAAGAGATCCATTTATCCTTGTGGAACATTTGGAAGAGAGACTTGGGTATCTAGGGTATATGTTGGTGTTGTGTGGAAGGTGGATGAGTTGTTTGTACCATGGAAAATGAGTGGCACATATGTTTGTTTAGGGTCTTGTGGGATGGTGTTTGGCATACCTAAGACTATGTTGTCCTCCAAGTTTTGATTGTTGACAAGTGGGTGTCCTTGAAGGTCTTGAAGTAGTGAGCCCCCTTTGGTGGTCATGGGTTGACTTGGTACAAGTGATGATGATGGTTGAGAGATTGGTTGGACTATGCTTGGAAACGAGGGTACACATGATGTTTGCAAGATGTTCCCCAAAGGTTGTTTGACAATGGTTCTTACATCAAAATCAGAAGGGAATTTATCCCCTTCTTTTGGAAATTCCAACATGTATTGGGTGGGATTTAGTTTCATGACCATGTTGAAAAGTTCATGGGTGTCTAGGTTTTGTACCAATTCTAGCAACTCATCATGTGACATCTCTTTGTAGTTTTTTGTGACATCCTCTACTTGACCTTCTTGAGAATCATGTGATGGTGGAGATGGATTTGGTAGAGTATTGGTAGGGGCTCTTGGGTTGAATTCACTTTGGATCAAATCACTCATGGTTGATGTTTCCTTGTTTTGTTCCAAATTCCTCTTGTGTTGTGATCTTGTTTGGACCATAAAATTTGTGATCAAATTTTTGGGTTAATCTGATTTTGGGTACAAAAAGAACCTATAAGTTGTGTTTTAGGATCAAGGTGATGCGAAAGATGAAGGGATGGGTGATATGGATGTTCGAGCTTTAAGAACTTTGGATCAATTCTAGACTTTAGGATTTTGATTTGGATGATGAACTTGTAGATCCCAAGATGTATATGTGATCTTAGAATAAAAATGTTCAAAGGATTCTAATTTAACTAAATGTGTGAGAAAGGATTCATTCCCACACACCTAATTAAATAAGGTGGTTCTGATTTTGTTTGAAGGATTTACCAAAAGTCTAGCATAATAATGTTTCCAAAGTTCTAGAAAGTTGATTGTGGGCTGAAATTTTGATAAATTTTTGGGGATGGATGAAAGTGTGGTTTTGATCCTAAATGAACCTAAAAGGAATTTTTTTACAATACCAAGGCCTTGAAGAAAATAATTTACCCTATGAGTGCATCATAATCAATATATTCATATTAGACATGCAAATATGGCTCGTTTCTCAAAAGACGTGAATAAAAATTTCTCACCAAGATGTCCTTATTTTGGTATTTCTTCAAGATGCATGTCTTGATAGCCCTTGCATTGTGATGTCTATTCTTGAAAAATCGAGAGGTGGATCTTCGCTTAGGGATCTTAATCTTGTGAGAGATCATAGAGGCAAGCACAATGTGTGGGGTTCACTTGTGATTTTATCTTGATTAATGAATTATTTTTTTACCACATACACTTGTCTTGCTTAAATTTAAAACTAAATGTCCATGTCCAAGCAACCTTCATTCCACAAAGTCCATTATGTGAAAATCAAGAATCCAAGGCCATAGTTTCCCTAGGTTGACTTTGGAGAGTGTGAATTGAGATATGAGTTTAAATATTTAGAAGCCTCTAAGGATAAAATCCTTAGGGACAAGAAGTAATATTGGAATCTTCAAGGGTATTCACACTTTTCAAAGGGTTTGAAACTTTGACGACTTGTTAAATGTTTGTTTCAATGTTTTGGAACCAAGCAATGTATTTTCAACTAACTCATAAGCAATACAGTCCTAGTTCTTGAATGGGTACATATTTCTTAGTAGGATTACCAATCATAGGAGATGGTTAATCTGTGAAGATAGAATGGAAAAAATAGGCTATGCCAAGGAAATGTATCATCTTGACACGCGAAGCAAAAGAATCCCTTGCCTATTTTCTTTATTCCCTCAAGCAAAAAATGAACATGGTAAGTAACTTATTGGAACAATGTTATTCCAATGCACTACCTTAAAATATGCTTCAAAAATGGACTTAGTTAGCCACTACAAACAAGGTTCTTAGTGACCATATTCAGGATAAAATGGTGCTATACATGTGGAAATATCAACTCAATTAAGAGGCCTCCTAGTCCCTTCCTAAGAAAGGATTTTAACGTATCACAAGGATACTAGGGGTGGTACTTGTCGGTATAGGACAACAACACCAACTGGTTGATGACTTTAGTCACAACCAATTTATTTCTATAGCGAAATGAAATGAAAGCATCGCTTGGGTCATTCCCTCTCACAAGTTGGGAGGCAGGCCCTCTAAAGGTGACACGACATTAAGAAAAAGTTACACTTTTGAGTGTTTCTCTTCACCCAAGATTGCACAAAGCACAAGGGGAGAGGATACACACTTGAAGTATGTCCAAGACAAGATCATTCATTTTATCCTTGAAAGTAATAGTGAATTCATTTTAAGCACCAAACTAGATGTGAATTTTATTTGTTCAATTTTAACCCAACAAAGTAATGTCTAGTAAGTTTGTAGGTTCAATTTTAACCAACTTTGAAAGAATATGGTTGAGATGTAAGAGGGACAAGAAAATGAAAAGCTCCAATATGTCCTAGACTATTACAATGAGGATCAAAATGTTTTTCAAATATCAAGTCAAGGCTTCTAATATTTTAATCTACAAAGGTGACCCTGGATCACAAAGGTGACACTAAATTTGTAAAGGCGACGCTATATTGTCAAAATCGGTGCTTTGGTGAAAAATACAGGTGGCGCTCTGCAGTAGACAAAGAGAACAAGGCCAACATAGGATCTGAAAAAGCGATGCTAAAACAAAGGTAGTGGTTTGCATGAAATATTAAAAGGTCAAAAACCTGGGAAGAAAAAGGCGACAGTGTAGCAAAGGTGACACAATAGAGAATAGTGATTGCGACAGTTTTTTCAAAAGTGGTGCTAAAATAAAAAGTGATGTATTTGCTAAAAAAGGTGACAATAAAAACAAAGGCAACACTTTGGATGTGAAAAGTAGTGTCGCCTACTTGTAGCTGCAAAAAACATGATTTTTAGGAAAAAAGAATGAGATTTTAAGTGGTTAGCCCTCCTTCTAGTGCCAAAATAGTGATGATGATATACACCAAGCTAAGTAAAGACAACACAAACAAGGTTTGTCATTCAAAGAAGCAAAAATATCATCCCCTATCGAATTCTTGATCAAACAAAGATGAAAACATGGAACAAAAGCATAAAAGAATTCAAATGAAAGCATGTAAACAAACTAAATAGATTAAACCTCCATCCCATATGGGGATTGGTGTCACTTTGATGTTGAAAGTGGCCCTTTTTCAATCCCTTTGATAAGTTCCAAGGTTCCTTTGATGAAGATGATGATTTTGATGCCAATGTGTTGATAACCTAGTTGAAATGATGAAAATGAGTGATTGTTATGGATGAATATGCCTATAGTAAGATTGCATGATATTGTGGATCCATATTATGTAGAGGAAGCCCCTACTTATAGGACTTAATGGTTGAAGAATGGGTGAAATTGATGAATGTGAGACTAAAATGGGAGCCAATAGGATTGTGACACTTATCACAAGGCTATTGAAAGCCATGGGGATGTGTGTGGAGCACATTTTGAAGAATGTGAAGAGTTAAGGCCGGTAGATGGATTTGTAAGAGAATGTAAGAGAATTGAATGAATATGGCTGAGATGTAAGACGGAAAAGATGGCATGTGAGTGCAATTAAATGCTCTTGTAAGAGGCATTTAAGGCCTTTATAAGAGACTTTAAAAGCCTTTTGGAGGGAAATTTATGAATGGGTGGTTGAGGGGAATATTCCAAAGAATATGCCTTTGTGAGGAAAATAGGTTATTTAGTTAATTAGAAGAAATTATTTTCATGTGCAACTTGATTAGTTGACCATGGGTTTGCTCAACCTTGATGGGGTTAAAAGCTAGGGAAACGAGTAATGAGGATTAGGGAGTAATTTAGAGTTAATTAATTCAAAATTAATCAACTTGAGTAGGTTAGGGGATTTATGACATTTGTTTAAATAATTGGATTTATTTATCAAATGAGAGGACTTAGGGATTTTAATTAAATAGTTTGATTCATTTAATTAAATGTGATGAACATTAGTCAGGAGAGGGTGAATTAATCTGATAAAGTTAATTATTTGATTAATAGTAGAATTTGATGAATTTAAATAAATAATAAATATTATTTAATTAATTGGTTAGTGCAGAAATGATTTTAGGGAGAAGTGATATGAATTAATCAAAATTAGATGCATAATATCAATCAGGAGTATTTGAGTGTCTACAGGTCTTTCCACTCTTTTGTTGTATTTGAGAGCATTCAAAGGCTTGATGGCCTACTCCACAATTAAAACAAGCTCTAAGAAAACCCCCTTCCTTTTCCATATTCTCCTCTACCCCTTGAAGTTTCACCTCTTTGTCTACTAGAATCTCCTTGTCCCCTTGTATTTCAGCCATAATTCATTTATGTCCAACTTGTTTCTTCTTATTTTTTTATAGCTTTGGGATTATTGTTAAATTAGAGTTAGCATTGATCAAGGTTCAATTAAGATTACTGTTATGGTTAGCATTAAATTTGGATTAGGGTTAGTATTCCATTAGGGTTAATGTTCAATTAGGGTGAGTGATAAGGTTTGATTTGGGTAAGCGATTGATAAGGAAAAGGTTTTTGGTCATTTAGTGTTAACATTTAATTAGGGTTAGAATTAAAGTTCAATTAAGGTTATTGTTTTGCAATGCTTTGGGTTATTGTTCAATTAGAGTAAGGGAAAGGAATCAATTAGGGTCATGATAAAAAAAGTTTAATGAAGGATAGGGTTCAATTACAATTAGTGTTCAATTAAGGGAACTATTTAATAAGAGTTAGGATTCAATTAGGATTATGATTTAATAATATAAGCTAATAATAATGTAATAATAATTATAATTTAAAAATATAATAATTCAGTATAAATATAATATTAATAATAATAAAAATAAAATATAATAATAATCGAATAATAATATAATATGAAGTATAATAATTTTAATATAATATTTTATAATTAATTATAATTCAATTTATGTCTTATTAAATTGTGACTTTTTATATATTTTAGGTTATAGTTTTTTTTTGATAGGTAAGCGAGCAGATTATATTGATCTTGCAAAAAAATTTACAACACATGTCTAAGCCAAGCCAAAGTTTATCATGGCCACCATACCCCCCAAAAACCTCGAACTAAACACCCAACGACCAACCAACCCCCCGAACCAGAGAAGACTTATAATCAAAATTGACCACATAGGGTCAAATTGCAGCTGTAGTTACATAAATAAATATTAACATACTAGATCGACCAAAAGAGGCTGCATAATTCTAAGCATACTAGACCGACCAAGACCTGCCATTACTAGAAATACAAAGAGGGAACCACTTGGTTACATTTTCCACACATTGTTTTGAAGGAAGACTTTGAAATCATACTTCCACTAAGCATTCTGCACCATCGCTAGCCTAAACGTTTTCTTGAGGAATTCCACACCCGCAACAACCAGACGATGATCTTCAATTAGCTCAAGACCCTGTAAAATGAGGAAGAATGGATAATACTTAACCATTGCACCAGGAACCATGAGGAGATGAAGATCTTGGGGGCATGGGATGCCAACTCCTAGTGTGGCCATCTCAAAATCTTCATCCAGACCCACCAATAAATCCTTCTTAAATAATTTCAAAATGAGCACCTTTGCATCTCTTTTAGGAACACTCAAATCCAATAGCCCCACTAAGATTCTGGATGAAATCTTAGTGTCAAGACGATAACCTTCAGCCTCCTCCATGAATCCACACCCAACAATGCATTTGATAGCCCCAAGAATTAAATAGTCGAGATGACGAATTATACACCACAACCTTAAGGAGGTTACAGGGCTAAGAAAGGCCATCTGTCATTTGTTCCCAAGAAATTGTACCGGTGTGTCCATACTTCCCATATCAAGTTCCTTCATAGAAACATGAATCACAAACATAGCCATCTAAAAGGAAAGAGCCAAATTACCCAATTTAATCAGCTGTGGTCGGAGAAATCCCAATGCTATGCCAGATATCCACCTCATAACCGGCCTTGATTTTATGGAAAACAGGTGAGAACCATCATGATAAATAAATCTTTGGAGACCGAGACTCAAACCGAATATGCCACCAAGCCTTGAACGTGTGGAATGTCAAATGAAAGGACCTCAAATTTTGAGCACCCCACTTCATAATTAATTTTGCTAGCCCATCATGACATGTGATAATGAAGAGGCCAGTCACATATCTAGCACAGACACCGACTAATACAAGGCCATATCACTGGCAAGTGGTGAACCAAGTGGCAACATTAGAAGATGAATACACCACCTACGACCCCAGCCTCTCCACAACAACCTTGTGAAGAGGCTCCCACCCAACCACCCATTTTTTTAGGTTTAAATTTAATAAATACATTGAGAATGATATATCTTAGCATATTTTATATTATATT
This sequence comes from Sequoia sempervirens, assembly GCA_007258455.2. Taxonomy (NCBI): domain Eukaryota; kingdom Viridiplantae; phylum Streptophyta; class Pinopsida; order Cupressales; family Cupressaceae; genus Sequoia; species Sequoia sempervirens. The sequence continues at coordinate 19,147 of VDFB02365934.1, forward strand.
ATAACATACTCCATTAATATAATATAACTATAATTAAATATATTATTAGAAACAAACAAATAAATATATTATAATATATATTATTTAAGAATATTTCTGTTAATGAGGCTTCTAGTGTTTCAAATAAGTTGGGTATAAGAGCCAACATAGTTTGAAAACCTCCCGATGAGGGTTGGGTGAAGCTAAATTTTGATGGTGCCTCGAGAGGAAACCCAAACTCGTCCGATGCCAATTGCATTTTCAAATTTTTTAAAGGGGAAACAATAAAAGAATTGAAAGTTTTCTTCCTAGACAAAAAAAATAATGTGATGGAAATGTATGTTCTTTGACATGGCCTAGATACAACCATAAAAGAAAGCGTAAAAGATTGGCCATTGAGGGTGATTCCCAAATAATCATAAGTGCCTTGGCCAAGCGTAAAATGGTCAATTGGAAGTTAAATAAAATGCTAATGGAATGCCTTGATCTCCTAGGCTGTCTAAAGGATTATAAGTTTGCCCATATTTTCAGAGAGGGCAATAAAGAGGTTGACATCCTATCGAACAAGGTGATTGATGAAATCATAGTCAGCAATGATGTCATGTTTACTTAAGGCACAAGGTGGCGACACACAAAGATACAACCACTTCCACAAGGTAGATGAATAATATATGTATATGAAGTAAACCATGCATGACAAACAGTAGTGAAGTACAACGTTTAGGAGTTGGCATGACTTTGAAACTTAAATTTAATGATGTTGGTGTATGAGAAGGAAATATTTGGTAGAGATCTCCTCCCCACACGATGTGTGGTATGGCATAGTTGTAGGCTGTATCTACCCAACTGAAGCAAAAATCAACTAGAGGTATTGTTAGCTAATGTTTATGGTGTTTTGCAATCATGGACACTCCAGTTAGGTTAACGATCTTGTGAAGGAAAATGTAATTTATTGGGGAAATCATAGACCAATGCTTGAAGGTAATCATTAAAGAGCATAGTAGCAGATCTTTGAAGGTCGTCAAGCTGATTTTGGGGAAAATTTTCTTGGCAAATGATGGTCATAATTATAGAGTTAATTTTGACATCACCTCTCACTTCATTGCCTCTTTTCTCGACCTTGGAAAATTGAAGGAGATGGTTAGGAAAGTTGCATATGCAATGTTTAAGATGAATAACTTGGTTGGCTTGGAGGAGGTGTTACGAGCAAGGAGATATGGTGTGGGGCTCCCATGCCCAAAGGACATTACTCAGGTGTTGAAGGATGGTGTAGTGGTCAAATGGTTTCCTCTTTCTCAATAACTTCTAAACCTAGACATTGATGCAATATTGAGCTCTTATTGAGAAAGAGAGCCAATATATGAAAAAAGGGAACAATTTGGAGCTGATAGAGGACTTTGAATGGATTGGGGAATTCGATAGTGTGCCAGTAATGGGGTCTTGAAGAGTAATGTTTTTCTATAATCTATAATGAATATATTTTAGTATATGATAGGTATATGTAAAGTAGTATATCCTAACATGTGATTTATATCTATGCTCAATTTGTCTCATGAACTTACTGTAATAACAAAAGAGCCATGAAGACCATGCAATTGTAACCAATTTTTTTTTATTAACATATATTATTCAACATCCATTGCCCTTATGTATAAATTTATTCTATTAAGAATAATTTTAATTATATTAATATATTAATACAATATTAGACTATTATATATATTAACTAAATAAATAATAACAAACAAACTAATAATTATATTAAATAATATAATTATTAATATATAGGTAAAAATATTATAACTATTAATATATTATAATATAATAACCATATAATAATAAATCTTAATATATAAGAATAACCACCTAAGGCTTTATCATTTCCATCTAGCTCTCTACCTGCCCAAATCCATCTCTGTTGTTTGTATTAAGGAAGTCGAACCCCCTATTCAAACCAATGTGAATCCCTCTTTGGATGAGTCTAAGGGCCCCAAAAGGAAAACCCATCTGGTGAATACTAAAACCCCCAATCCTAAACCTCCCACCAAAAAGAAAAAGGGTGGTGCAGGGATTGCTCAGTCGAAGGTTGTAGGTAGGCTTTGTGAGCTCAAAACTGCTCCCTACAAGATCGACATCAAACCTACAACTAAGAAAAAAGTTAAAGAAGATGGGAAAGGCCAGGTGGAGCTATCAACCATTGACAATGAAGGGAAGAATGTGGTGAGAAGAGATTCTAAGGGGGACACCGTGGTGGCTACTACTATGGAGATGGGGTTAGAGAATACCAACAATAGGAGATCTGGAAGGCTGGCGAAAAATAATAGGAAAATGCCGGTGACATTTTCAGTGATGAGGAGCAATCTGGTAGTAAAGGTAAGAGGAAGGAGGAAGACATGGAGGAGGAGGAGGAATTCTTTGAAGGGCCCAATAACTTTTTTGACTTCAACAAGATGCTCAAGGATGAATTAACGACCCATTTCTCAGACCCCTAGGCTATGGAGGAAGATAACACGAAGACCGTGGAAAAAGTGGAGGATTATAGCATGTTGTTGGAGCAGGTGGAGAAGCTCAAGAAGAAATTCACTGGTTTGACTCGGTTCATTGTCAAGATGATCCACTGTGTGGTTGGTACCCTTTCTACTATACTCAAGGATGAAATGGATAGGAAGGCTATGAAGGAGGGCTCCAATTGGCTTAGGGAGGATGTTATTAATGTCCTCTTGTAGAATTGGGAGGGTGCTAGTTAGCCTACTGTTGTTGTGTCCTATCTGCTAGGTTGTTATTTTTTTGGCTGTCAGTTTGTTGTTTTTGTGTTTTTCTTTTTGGTGGTTAATGTTTTAATTCTCGGGACCTGATCTTTTTGGCCATTGTGGTTCATTGTGTAAAGGGTACACCACCCTATAAATGTTGTTTATAATATCAAAAACTATAATAGATAATAATACCTACCTATTAATTAGCCGATAGGCTATTTTTGTCAAATTTTCGTTGGGATTTTTGTTAGCCTAGCTGTGAATAGAATTTCTTGGCATCAAAAACAGGGAAAAAATTAGTGGCAAATCTTCGCCAATTGGAAAATTCTAGGAATCGGCCGAGTCAAAATTGGTGAATTTCTCGCACCCAACAAGGTGTCCAAATCACTCGGATTTTATGAACTATAGGTCCAATGCATGTACATTCGCCAATGATTTTTTTATGAGGCATATTTAAGCAACAAATTCACCATTTTCAAACTACACTTTTCAATTGGACTGACTAATATTTTTTCTTGGAATCCCGAAAGCATTTAATAAAACACATTTTCGCCAATACTATTAAAACGAAATTGTATTAGGACCCATTTTTCCAATTAAAATTTACAAATAGTTGCTTGTGAAGACCCATTTTTCCAATTAAAATTTATAAATAGTTGCTCATGAGGACCTATTTCGCCAATAAAATTAAAAAAAGTACATTTGAGGACACATTTCGCCTTGAAAATTACAACGTATCATTGTATAAGCACGTGGGATTCGCCAAATTTTTAATATACCATTTAAAAATCTCGCATAATTCACCAAATATGGAATCATGGATTGATATAAATACAAATGAAAGTGTCATTTATTCTTACACATTTTGTTCAGTTCTGATGTTCTACTTCTCAATTCGGAAGTTAGCAAAAGCCAAAAACATAGACTTAAAAGGTGAGTGATAATTTCTTCATAGTGTTATTAGTTATAATAATAAGTTTTCTTTATCTCTTTTCCATTCTTGCTTCAACAAAGTGAACCTTACAACCAAAATTTGAAGTTTCAAAGTTTTCAAAAGGGTATGTGTAGGATCATCATGGAAAAAACAGGCCCTTAAGTGGCAAAAATTAAGAAAAATTGTTAGGAAACTTGTTGTAAAAATTTGAATAAGTTATCTATAATATTTCAAAAATATGTAAGAATAGAATCTGTAGAAAATTGAATGTAGTTTCTAAACTACTAGGTTTATTTAAAAATAAATAAAATCTATTTGGTGAAAATTTGAAATTTCAATGCAATAATACTTAAATTTTGGGAAAAAATAAGAAGTAGTAATGTGACCACCCCTAACCATAATAAAATAATAATATTTTTTTTATAAGATTTTATATATAAGTAGAGGACTCATGTCCAAATGTGGTGCATATTTTTTTTAAAAATTTTTCCAAGTAAATAATTAATTATGAATTTTTTATTACAACTTTTAAAAAATATAAAAAATCGTATGTCTGACCACCTTAACTTGGTCAAAACTTCATGAAATTTAATTTTTCTTTTTCTAATCCTATACTATGTGAAGTATAGAATGTGATGCATTTTCAGAATCAAAAAATGTGATACCGTTTGAAAGTTATAGATGTTTTTCAATTAGCCTATCGATCAGGACTTTAGTCATAATTCTAATAGAAAATGAATAATAATTATTTATTAAATTCAAATTAAAGCATAATTTATATTGGTGGAAAGCTCATAATCTCCTCTATAAAACCCTTTTCGTTTCATCAATTTTGGGTAAAAAAAAGTTGTCAGCCACATACCCTACAAATACCCATAATATTGCCACTTTTTGGCCCATCATGATCTTGCACATACCCAAAACCTCCAACCCACCAAGTAGAAAGATGGCCAAGAAATACTTGCAACTCAAAAAAGTGAACCATCAACCAAGTTGAGGAATCATGAAGTTATGAAAATTTAGAACTCTGTGACAAGTTTATAAGACTTTGAGGACTAGCGACTAAGTTTGGGAAAAGCCAAAAAATTAATATTTTATTCCATGGTATTGAATTTGATATGTGATTCTACATCATTTTTAAATAACAACACTTATCACACTACTTATAAATTCCTATTGCATTGCCATTCACACAATCTTTGATAAATAACTGAAAGGAATATTATTAATCCATTCCTCGAACATAAATAAATACAATCGAAAGTGTCATTTATTCTAATACATTTTTTTCGGTTCTAAGGAGTGAGGTTCTACTTCTCGATTCAGAAGTCAGGGAAAGACGAAAACATAGACTTAAAGGTGAGTGATCATTTCTTCATAGTGTTATTAGTTATAATAATAAGTTTTCTTTATCTCTTTTACATTCTTGTTTTAGTCTTAAAGATGATATTGAGTAGGGAATGGGATCTATATTATTATTCTTCATCATTAAACAAGACATTTTTTTCTAGTTTATATTCAAAGTGAGAGATGAATATGTCAAGCGAATCAGAGATCAATATGTCAAGTGACTCAAGCAGCAAGGGTAAGGCTCCTGCCTCTCCTCAAATTCCTTCTGCTCCTCAGGGTGGTAAGGCTCCTACCGCTCCTCAGGCTCCTGCTACTCCTTAGGGTGGTGAAGAGACTCATGCCACTCCTCAAACTCTTGTTGCTCCTACGGCTCCTCAGGGTGGTGAAGAGATTCTTGCCACTCCTTAGGCTCCTCAAGGTGGTGAAGAGAGGGAGGCCATCAAAATGCCAAAAACTTAGACGTACCATACAGTCTTACTTTGGAATTGCCAAAGCTTTTGATCCATTAGGTCAAGATGGAGCTACATCATCAACTCTTCCACCAAATATTGGTAGCATTCACAATACCTCACCACCACCAGAAGGTCAAGTTGAGATTGTCATTGATTTAAATCAAAATGTATCAAATCAGGATGGCAATACTATAGAAGATGTTCCAAGGGATACCCTGGAACCAGTTAGCCAAAATGAGATAATTGAATTGGATGATGATGATGATGTTGGTAGCAAGAAAAGGAAAAATAAACCAAAAAGGGGGTGCGAGTGGGAAATGACAAGGAGTTTTCAACTTGGTTGCTTGTCAAAGTACCCATTCATGGTACCAGTGGGGATTGGAAATGCAAACGATATTGAAAAGGAAACATTGTCCAAATGTAAGATTTGTAGTTAAAAATGTGGAAGAGCCAAGACATTACAACTAAGATTGACACTATAGAAAAAGCATATCGGTAAAGTTTATGAAAATACAAATCATAGACAGAAAGGAAGAATCAGTCGTACGATGGAAATCAAAGGAATAATGTCTTCATGTTAGGTATGTCATGGATTATGAAGAGCATGAAAAAGGAATGTCGAACATTACTACATGTAAAGGTACACTTGAGGCTCAATTTGGAAAAGTAATGGAAACAACAAATCTATCAAAAACTATTCAGATGAGTGTTGTTTTTCGTATTTTTTTGAGAGGGCGTCCTATGAAAGACTACCCAAAATATTTTGGTTTATTATCTTATTGAATGTTCCTCACTATCCCTACTCACATTGGTCAATAAACACTAGATGGGAATGGGAAAACTATCTTGCTGTAGTGGAAAAGGAAGATTTAAAGGATGAAGTAAAAGAGTCAAATTTCATTGCATTATCTTTAGATGAAGTTACTATGGTAGACAATACTTCTTTTTGTATACATTTGTATACTACAAAACAACATGTTCACCAAGCTCATCTTCTCTGTGTTCATCAAAATGAAGGACAATTCAACATCGCAAAATATATTTGAACTAGTCAATAAATCTTTGAATAAAATTGTAGGTATGGATGAGTTGACAATTGCAAAAAAGTTGGTGTGTGTAGGAGTTGATGGGGCTGCAGTGATGCAAGGTCAAAGGAATGGTGTTTGCACAAAGTTACAAACTAATTGTGCACCATACATGCTTGGCATTCATTGCATGGCCCATAGAATGAAATTAGCATTCAAAATTGTAAGCAAGTTTCCTACAGTAGGGTGAAGCCACAATAGTGGTTTACAATTCAAGTGAGGAAGGAAAACTCACAAAAAATGACCCCATGCCAAAAAATTTGATTTTAGGGGTTCGTACGAACCCTTTTGATGTATTACCGCCCAAAAATCAAAGGAAACCACTTATGAAAGTGGGTTTGCTCAAACCCCTAGGGGTTTGTTCGAACCCCCCTTACCCCTCATCCCCCTCCTGAGACAAAAAAAATCTATTTTTTTATGCTTCAGAGATCCAGTTGAGGATGAAAATGGAGTCTTCACAAACCCAACTAGAATTAGGTAGTCCTCGAAACGAGCTATCCAATGAATATAATTTTAATATGTTTTGGTTTTATTAAACATAGGTTATTCACCGAAAATGAAGTTCTTTGTTTTGCACATGTGGAAAAATAGTAGATTATCTTTTTTTTTTTGAAAATATGAGTGCACTAGATATTGAAGTCCTTGATCCAACAAAAAAGAACAATTGAATTTTGATATATACAAAAAATTCTACGCGTTATACGGTTGCGCTATGTCTGAATTGTAATTGGTTTGACTTCAAAACTTGATTAAAGAAAAAATATTCAATAAAAACTATCTAACCAAGTGGAAGCACTAGATATTAGAGTTAAATATCTAAATTCGAAAGAATTAGAATTTTATCCTTCATGGAAAAAAAGTTGTGCATTATACAGTGTGCGTCACTTTTTTAAAATGTTGTTTTATGAAAAAAACTAGTTTTCGTGGGAGATGAAAAAGAAGTGCAATATGATTCCAAAAAAAAGAAAAAGATATTTTTAGAAGCTATAGACAAAATGTGACGAGACTCTAGTTTGCATCATCTTCAAATTCCTCACAGTTTAGCCGCTATAGGTGCCCAAATGTGAAGATTTAGTTAAAAATAATAATTTCAGTGTCTAGTTTGGCCAAAACTTGTAAACCACTATTGTTGGATCACCCAGTATCAAAAGTCAAAAATCTAATTCGTGAGATCCACGCATACTTCTGCCAAAGTCCCAAACATTTCACAGAATTTCAAATTTTTTTCTGAGGCAATAACACCAGGAAACAAGCTTCTGAAGGATGTTGATACCAAATGGATCTCCCTACATGGACCAGCACAACGAGTTCTTTTAGAATATCAATCCTTGATTGGAGTGATGTACAAAAATCGCAGCACAGTAGACAAAGCTACTGACCTCTTACATAGGTTAAATGAGGTAGAGACACTCTTGACTTTAACTAGTCTTCTCCCCATCCTGGATGTGATGAACGAGCTTGTGAAGAAAGACCAAGATAGAACTATGCATATTAATGAATATTCCAATCTATGTAAACATACATGCTTGGCACTTGATCATCTATATCTAGATCTAACACAAGATTTAACAAATTATTTCATGTGGCGGAAAATTACTGATTTGAATGATCCTGATAATTATTTATAGTTTAATGCAAGTAGGCACTTATGTATCTGTGTATGTGGATATGAGATACAAATGTACCAATGTAAGACAACCAGGTGCTCTAGCAGAGAAGTAGCTGTTAACGAGGAATATTTTAAAGCCATTGTTAAATCTGTTTGGTGATAATTTGAAGGAAATTGCAAAATCTCTTTCATTAGAGATTCATGAAAGATTCCCTCAACATGAAATATGATGTCGTGTGGTCACTGAAACTTGGAACCTTAGAACCAAAGTTTGAAGTTTTGAAGTTTTCCAAACCTCCAACCCACCAACTAGAAAGATGACCAAGAAAGACTTGCAACTCAACAAAGTGAACCATCAACCATGTCGGGGAATTGGGGAGTTATGAAAATTTAGAGCTCCATGACAAGGTTATAAAACTTTGAGGACTAGCGACTAAGGTTAGGAAAATCACCAAAACCATGACTTTGAGTGATAGTAACCACAACAATGAAACTAACAAAAAATCCATAATTCGAATTCCAATAATAGATAATCCACGACATGAATTCATATAAATGTTTAGTGGATATGCTAAGTAGTCATGGAGATTGAGTATTGATGTGTGAATTGTAATGGAATTTCACTAAGATTATGGATGCTTGGAATTAAAATCACCTTATAGTTCATATTTTAATTGTGTTAAAAGTAAAACTTGAGCATGTGCTCAACAATTCATCACTCAACTCAATACTTATTAGATTAATAACATATTAACAATAGTATTAGTAGCATATACAACAATGAACATCAAAAATTGTTTAAAGTGTATCTAGAATTTGAAACCACTACCAGACTTTTTCTTCAAATGATATAATAAATAATACAGATAATTGAACATCAACACATTACTGAAGTCTAAATTTTTCAGATCTTTTAAATTGATTATCACATGAAGGAATACCTAGAGGCATTGGTAATGCAAAATATTGCTCAAAGACAACTCTGCATAGAGCTGAGTTGGAACTTGGAAACTCATATTATCAAAAATTAAATCATTGCATCACCATTTCTAGCAACTTCCACTCTTCAGGTGTTGGAATTGTCATTTTTTCTAACTGATATTGTTTGACTTGAAGATTTGTTAACAATTCATGATTCAAATTAGAACTTGTCATAGATTCTTTAGTCAATTTTGCATTCAAGGTTAGCAATGGTTTGATGGAATCCAAATAGGTCACCACATCTAGTTTCTGAGGAAACTGGTCCAAATCAATCTTCCTTGCATCCTCCATCTTCTTTCTGAAACCGTTCTTTCCAACGAATCACTCATTTGTGTCAAAAGCCTCTAGTAAACCAAGCTTTGTGAAGTTCCTTAGCTTTTCATCCACCTTCTTTATCTTGTCTGCAACTAAATGCAAATATTTCTTTGTTTCATGCATTCTCAAACACTTTTCAATGGCAGATAGCAACATCATTGATGTAGCAAGCTGATTAGTAATCCCTTTTGATTTCAAAACATTGTCACTGGCTTTGTAGACTGTTTGTTGAATTTGATTTGCTGATTTATCTAATGCCAACACATTTTTGTTCTCCATTAAATATTTGTTGCGCTTATTATGTTGTTGTCTGATAGCATCAATCAATTGAAACATGTCACACAAATTATCAATCCCTTGCATTATTTTATCCTATATCTTTTGTTTCATATGCCTCATTGTTTCTCTACAAAATGTAGATAACTTATTTTGAAAAGACTTAATTTTATTTTTTGCTTCCATCAGCTCTGCATCCAATCTTTCATTTCTTTTTCTCTCCTCCAATTTTTGTTCCCACTGTGCATTTCCATTTGCAATGCTTAGTCTTAATTTATATGAAGTGGATTTTTCCTCATCATATTTCTTGTTGTTCTCATCTACCCTTTGCTTCAGTTCATTCACTGCAGTCTCATTCTACTTATTCTCTTTGCTTGTTAATGTAGAGGAAATTTTTTTAATTCTTTTTTCTAATTCATTGCTCTTGTTATCTGCTGCTTTCCTCTTTTCTTTCTCATTTTCTAGGTCTACCTACAACTTTTCAATTTGAGTCTGCAACCTTTTTTTCTCTTTATCTTGCTTTAGCAATGATGTGTACACCAATTCATTGATATTCTTTGATACATTAATTTTGTTAGTATTTCCGAGTCCCAAAAATCCAATTAAAAATTGTTCACCTCGAATTTAGATGGAGCCATCTAATTTGTTGGTTTGTTTTAAATTGTGGGAACAAGAATTGTGTACTCCATGATTTCTTTATTTGTGTCAAATGTGGGTAATACCATGGTTGTTGCAGGCTCTAAAGTTAGAGCAGACACACTCTCCATCAATTGCTTCTCTTCTTTTTAAATTCTTCAATGTAATCAAAACTCAGGGATGCAGGAACAATGGAATGCTTGAATGGTGAAGGAATAGAAGTAATTTCAATTTCTAATGATGTCACAACCAGACTAACTCGAATTGGGGGAGTGCCTAGAAATAAATCCTTTGTGGTAGATTCACTAGTAGTGTGACTTGGATTTGGACTTGTCAAGATCCTTTGCCTCTTCTGTATGCCTTGATCACCTGGTGTTTCTATGGTATATTGTGTTTTTGTCCTCTTGTGTGTAATTTTCTATTGTAGCACATGTTGACCACTACTAGTACTACTACCCATACCATTGCCACCAGAGGCAGTGCTAGTTGCACTAAGCTCTCCACAATGGGCATGTCCTAGTTGTGATTGTGTTTGACCATGAGGACAAGGATTTGAAGCTCTAACAAATTGAACTGTTTTAGCTCTACTTGTTTTCCCTTGGTCTACTTTATCAACTCCAAGGCCAAATTTATCAACTGGTTTTCTATATTGTACATCTATTACTGTAGGAATTCCTTGTCCTTGGGACCCCAAACCACCACCTTAATAACCCATTTTTTCAGCTATGGTTGCTCCTGTAGTAAATGCTTCTTTTGTGGCCTCACTTAAACCAAGTTTAAAATTGACATGGCTTTCTTCTTCCCTATCATCATCAATTTCTTCATCTTCTTGTTCATTCAAATGTTGTATATTCCATAATTTGCTAAACTCAAGATCTTCTGCAAGAGCTCTTGGATCACCTAGCTCCTTCCTCATAGACCAAAATGAAGTAATTTTTTATTGTGACCAATTTTTTTTCTGTAACTTCCTTCTCTATAGAATCTAGCATTTTTACTCTACTAGACGGTTTATGACTTTTTTCATAAAAATTGTTGTACCTCCTAATTGTCTTTCGATGCAATGCCATAATTTCTACTAACAATTGTTCAAAAGAAATATCAAATGTCTCAGTAACAATTTTCTCCATTGCTACTTTGACTTCATCCCAAGAATCCTTGTTTCTCAAGTTTTCAAGCAAGGGTTTACTTTGATGTTGAATTCTAATTCCAACATTTTTATTGAGCACAATCATTGATTTAATGGTGTCACATGGATCATACTACTAGTGATAGATAGCATCAATAACAAAAAATTTCAAAAGATCACGTGCCACACTAAATGCTTTTCTCTTGAATGTCATCCCTCCACATGAAAAAGGTAAAGAAGGAAATTATAAGGTCTTCTTCCCCTAACCACTAAAGTGTCTTTCATTAGTACTCTGCATCTGCCTTACATATTCCAAAGCAAAAACCCTTTCTGTCACATGTATTGGAAGTTTGTATGGTTGTACTTTTGATCCATAAAATCTTAGCACAATATATTCTTCCATTAAGTACCAATCAGCCAATTCTATTTCTTTTCCTAGTTGAATGTAGTTTCTACATGAAATAGGAAATCTAGGCATTGGAGTATTTGTAATTGATTGATACAATGGAGCCAAAAAGTAGTCTACAAAATGACTGTATAGTTCCTTCGAGAATCATGCAACCTTATAACAGTGGTCCATTCATATACTAGAGATATTTTCTTTTGCTTAGGATTACTATTACCATAGGGTTGAATCTAGAGCTTGTTGGTCTGAAACATTCCTCTAAATTTGAATAGAAAAAGATAGCACAAGTGGGTTGTGAACCTAAATATCTTGGTGGAACCTCCTTTAATCATTAAAAATTGTTTATGCATGGATTGTATAATGTGCTCAATAAAATTATATTTTGCATATGGAACACCATAATGAATATTATACACCATTTCAAGGAGGCTTGCAACCACTTCCAAATTTCTATCTAGTCTAAGGAAAAATGCTAGCATGAAAATAGTATCCTGAACCCATGGTTTAAAAATATCCAAATCATAAGGAGGCTTATGATCACCTTTCAATTTGTTTCTATCCTAAACTATTCTATTTAAGAAAGATTTTTTCTCCATTTCATCCACTGCTTCATAATCACTAGCAAGCTTTTCTAGGTCAATGTGGACATTTCCAAATTCTTCAGTTGTAAACCCCAAGCCCAACACTTTTCCAAGTTCTTCTACATTAATGGATAACAATTATTCTTTGCTATATTTATTAACAAATTCTCTTTTGTTATCATCATAATTTAGGGCACAAACCATGATAAATTATTGGCAAGGGAAAACCTCATGTAGCCTCATGCGCCCTAATCTAGTTACCCACAATGCACTGATACTATTAACTTGCAATTGCATTTTCTTTGCAGCCTTATTCTCAGATGAAAATCTAAGTTTTGAGGTATGCCTACCATAGGTTCCAGGATCATAAATATCATGGTATTCATTAGTGAAACTTGGGGTTTTAAGCAATTTTGCAGAATGTGTTTTTATCCAACATTTCTCTAGTGGTACTGGTGGTAGACATGTTGTTACAATCAACACTATAAAATTTGTGAATTCCCTATTAGTCCTTTAATTTTCTTAATTCTTAATCCTCTTAACGCTAAACCTAAACTTCAAAGTTTGAAAAAAAAATATTTTAAGAAATGTCAAGGGATGAAATGTAGCCACAAGAATTCTTTAACTTACCCGGATTTTGAATTTTGATTCTTGAAGTTGAAACTGGGTTACTAGAATGGCTTTGTTGGAAGTGGAGCTGTGGAACCCAGAACAGGGTGGTGAACTGCAATGAGCAAACTGAATGACACTGAAACGTCAACTCGTTACTTACGGACTACATAGTACACAATTACGTAGTACAATGTACATGGTTGACAACATTTAAAACAAGCCATTAATGATTTACTCCTGCATTGAAAAAATAATTTAAACCATTGATCTTTGTTAATCTAATGGTTATAGGGTGATTCTGGAGGTTTAAGTTTGCAAGTGTAGCACTCTGTGCATTTCATTTTGGAATGCAGCTACAACCATACATCAAATGTTCATCGAACGGTTGAGTAATTTATGATATAAATATAAACATAAAACATGTGTTTTAAATTTTCTTTAAAATTTAATGCGTTAGGATTGACATCAAGGCCAAGGGGCCAAAAACTTAACGTTGCAAAGGCCTTATAAAATGAATTACAATGTCACATTAATAGAACATTGCACAACCATTAATAGCATTTAACTTGCAAAGGACTTAATATAATGAATTACAATGTCACATTAATAGCACAACCATTTATTTTATTACAACTGAATTACAATGTCACATTAATAGCACAACCATTTATTTTATTACAACTGAATTACAATGTCACATTATTACATAGTACAAATACAAATGTAAGTGCAAGCACCAAGCTTCTGTTGGATCGCTGGTGAAAAGTTGAAAACATAAATGTGATATATATATCTCTGAAAATAAATGGAACTTGCCAGGTCAACCATGAGCTCTCAAAATAAACTCACGGGACTTGCCAGGTTAGCCATGGTCTCTTAAAATAAATGCATGGGGAAAGGGGGCCGAATACAACTAGGGAAATGGGAGCTATGAAGATACAAAATGTACTTAGCCCCTGACAGAACCAGACTGATGCAGAAGATGAGGGGTTGTAAAATTGCTCCCATGCAAAAGATGAGCACTTAAAATAAATGCATGGGGATTTCCTAGTAGGCCATGGTGTCTCAAAATAAATACAAGGGACTCTCCTGGCCAACCATGTAGATGATGAGGGGTAGTAAAAATGCTCACATGCATAAGATGAGCACTAAAATTAAATGCATGGGAATTTCCTAGGAAACCATGCAGATGCTGAGGGGTAGTAAAACTGCACCCATCTTCTACTTGCAGCTTCCATGCACTAGGATATAACTTATCTCTATCAGAGCTCCTCATCCTGGTTCAAAACCTATTTGAGAAGTCAGGTAAACCAAATCAACTTCTTTCTAGTTCCACCCATTCTAAACTTGAAGGAAATTGGTCTTTTACTTTGTAACTACATAACTGGAGGTAGGAGAATTTAGAGCATCCCCAATAATACCACATCATCTTCTTCTTGAATCCTTATTAAGTTATTAACCCTACAAAATGAAAACCCTTATGACAATTAAACGAATGATTTTAGTTGTGCTTACTATCCTTATTTATGGGCCAAAAGTGCTGTCAAAAGTGCCACTACCAATCTGGTCCCTTGTACATCTCACACGTGTCACATGTGAGGTTGTGTATAGTCACTACTAACTAGTAATAATTGTGATTCGTGCAAACCAAAAATCCAACTTAATTGTTACCTCAAGCTAGCTACATACAAAGTTGCAAATTGTACCTCAAGCTAACAAGCTGTCAATTGTCAAAATCGGTAGTGCCACGCAAGCTGTTGATTCTCAAAATCCCTAGATTATTGACATCATCATCTACGATTCTACAATACATCATGCAGTTTTCAATATAAATCTATTCAATCAATCACTCTGGCTATTCATATGGCATTAATCTGCGTTGCCGCCCAGTACCACAATCAAATTGAGAATTTCAATAGAATAAATGAAAGGTAGAGTAATTTGAGGCATTGAAAAGAGATAATTAAATGTCTCATTTTACCTTAGTCATTATCACTGTCCTAATAAGTCACAATAAATTTTTCTCACTTATGTTGATTTCTGAAACTGATAATTGATAAAATCTCAACCATTGATTTTTGAAAATCTAACAGTTCTAGTGTTATTCTAGAGGTTTCAACTCACAAGTCTAGTGCTTCAAGGATTTACTTCTGGAATATATCTATAGCTGTCCATCAAAACAAACTTTATGCACGTGCATAATTTTAAATGGGGACATCGCTAGGTTAATGAGACTTGACCCTTAGGATTAAAGAGTTAAGATTTAAGGCTTTATCATAAAATATTTTGGTCTGACTTAGGCAATATTAAATGGTAAACAAGAGCATCAATATTGAAAGGGTAAAATATTTAATGGTTCTAGTGTAATTCTAGAGGTTTCAATTCACAAATCTAGTGCTTAAGAGATATAGTTCTAGAATGCAACTACAATCGTCCATTGAAAATTCATTGAGGGTGCTACCACAATAGTGGTTTACACTTTTTGGGAGATCCCGATTTTTGCTTAAATCACATATTTTTAGAAAATATAATGATTTAAGCCTTGAAAAGTTCTATTTAAAGGATTTCAATTGAAGAGGGTTTGATCAAACCACCTTAGACCAAGCCCCCTTGGATAGAACCTTGCTAGTTTTAAGCCATACCTATAATGGAGTCTCCTTTACACTTATCAAAATGTTGATAAAAAACCACTTTTGATTTACCTTATGGGGGATCAAATGAATTCATTTAATTTTTTATTTTTTTTGTAAGTATGTATTCCTTATTATAAGCTTCCAAAAATGTATAATTTTAATTAAATTAAATTTGACTATTATATTTATTTTTTATTTCTTGTGAATGTAGGTTTTTCACTAAAAATCAAGCTCTTTGTTCTGCACATGTGGAAAAATAGCATATTATCAATTTTTTTTTAAAAAATATGAGTGCACCAGATATTGAAGTCCTTGATCCAACAAAAAATAAAAATAAAAATTGATACATACAAAAAAAAGTTACGTGTTATATGGTCCTCCTATGTCTGAATTGTAATTGGTTTGACTTTGAAACTTGATTAAGGAAAAAATATTCAATAAAACACTATCTAACCAAGTGGAAGCACTAGATATCAGAGTTACAAATCTAAATTCGAAAGAATTAGAATTTTATCCTTCATGGAAAAAAAGTTATGCATTATACGATGAGTGTCACTTTTTAAAAATGGTGTTTTTGAACTGTAAAAAACTAGTTTCAAGGGAGATTGAAAAAGAATTGAAAACTGATTCCAAATTTTTTGAAAAAAATATATTTAGATTCTACAGAAAAAATTCCACAAAACTCTAGTTTGCATCATCTTCAAATTCCTCATGGTTTAGCCGCTATAGGTGCTCAAAACTGAAAATTTAGTTAGAAAAAAATATTTCAGTGTCTAGTTTGGCCAAAAATTATAAACCACTATTGTGGGATCATCCTTGAATGTTTGTGGTCCATAATGTTGCATGGTTGCTGAAATTTTGAACCTAAGAACCAAAGTCTGAAGTTTCAAATTTTTTGAAACCTTCGACCCACCAACTACAAAGATAACCAAGAAAGACTTGGAACTAAGGTTAGGGAAAGCACCAAAACCTCGACTTTGATGAATTAAGATAGGAAAGGTGGCAACTAAGGTTAGGAAAAGAACCAAAACCCTTACTTTGGTGAATTAATATAGGAAATGTGGCAAGGATGGTGCATTTATGAAGTGAAGATTGCAGATAGATTTTAGCAAGTCGACATGACTGGAGGATCGATGGGTAATTAAGATCGGAACGTGTGGAGTTTGAAAAATTATTACCTCTCATCCCTTGATTAATGAAGTTATTAATAGAGTTTGGTAAGGAGAAGAAGGCACATAGAAAGTTTGAAATATTGGTGGTGGTGGCGGTGTAGCTGCAACAGTTTTCAAATGGAGGCCAACTTGACTCTGTGTTCGAGGAGGCAATTAAACCTATTTTATGGTGAAGCTTCTGACAAAAGATTAATGGGTATGTTTTTATTCATTGATGGGAGGTTGGTACAAAGTGTGTGGATGATTTTGGGAAAATCCTTTGGAAATCTAAGGCATAGATACAAGACTAACATGGATGTATACTCCTTGATTATAGCATGGGGTTTGGACTTGGGGGAATCGACAAGCACATTGAGAGAAGTGGTGGAGATGATGGTGCATAGAGATTTCTTGGTGTTATGTGACTTCTTCCCCGTGGAAGAAAAAAAAAGAATAAAAATAAAATGGAACTAATATAATAGTTTAAGAAATAAATGTGATAAAATAATTATTGGAGTTTTTACGGATGTTATAATGCAACTATTTTTTTAAAGGGTGTGTTGATTGGAACTACCCATTGTGTTGTATAAAACCCATGAAAACTAAATAATTTGGGACACACATAGAAAATCGAGAAAACAAAGAAGAAATTGTTGGAAAGATTGTTGAGAGTGAGATTTTGGGTGAGTAGGATGTGGGCATTGGAGGAGGGGGCACACAGATTGTGCCCAACTCAGGGTACAGAGTGCACCTGAGATTGCACTGGCTTGGGTTGTTTTGCATGTTGAGTACTTGTACTCTGGAGCATGTTGTGTAGATGTTTGAGAAACATCTTGTTTGGTTCTAAATAAGAACCTATTCCTCCTTGATTGCTCACAAATACTGAATCCAAATCCACTCCAGGCAATCAATTGGACTATCTACACATTTCAAAAATGATAAGTATTTATTATTGCATGATTAATTATCTGAGAAATAAACATTGTTTTAAATATTTTGTATTTATTGTGCAATAAAGTGAAATTAATGATTATTCTCTACATAATCCATTTTAAATGAATGCAATTATTGATTTATTCATTATATTCAATTTTATTTTAAAACTGTTGAATTTGAGAATTAAATGTTATATTAAGTTTTTGCATAAAAATTATTGGGAATTAGTTAGGTTACAATTGGTATTAGAGCTTGTATAGATCCTAATAGTAATATTATTATGTTGCATTTATTTTCTACAAAAATATATATATTAAATTAAACATTATAATAATTTAAATTAATTATTAATGGTTTATTTATACATCAATTGAAATCCTTGACTATTTATTATTCTCAAAGGTTAAATGGGATAAATGGAATAACTTCGGGAGATAAACCAATTTTAAGGTTCCCATAAAATACCCACCTTTCACTTAATGGTTAAAAAACTTTCACCCCTTTGATTATTCAATTCTTAGTGGAAATCAATTTAAATTTAACATTTACTCTATAGGAATAAAATTATTTTAACTCCCTCAAAAATCTAAAAAAATTAGAAACAAAAATTTATATTAAGTTTTCTTTGAATTTCAAAGCCTTCAGTTGAAATTGTTTACCATTGCTTCCAATTAATTCTATTCCATGATAGAAAGTTAGAACCACTTTAAATTTACTTTAAAAACCAGTGTTGAAGTTCTCATTTCCTCTGAAATCTATGAACATTTGGTGGAAAGCTGTAATTCCTTTTTACTTACAATAAACGATACATTTTAACATTTTTTCAGTTGAACATGCATTTGAGTTAGGGTAGTGTAGACTGAACTGAAAGTGTGATATTGGAAATAACCTATTAGCTTATTTTCTAAGGACAATGGCGTTTCTTAAAGCAGGCCCATACAGTGCAACCAATATATCAACATCAAAATCCAATCAAGTTATTCAATGCATCAAGCCTGGTTTTGCATACTTGAAAATATTATCTAGAGATGAATTAGATGTTCTGACCCAGATACTACCCATAAGGATGTTTTGCTTCATCAATATATATTTTTACTAGTTCCAGACATTGACTATAGTTATGCCTATGATAAGGAAGACTCCTTGACAATGTTGGCTAATTTCTTAAGTATTGGTCTTTGATCTTGATCTCGATCTTTCTCTATTTCAATCGGTATGAGTTCTCTTCTAGTAGCAATTGGGATTTAATTAATATTTTTTTTGATCATTTTGGAGGGTCTCTAATATTAGAGTGGGTTAGAAGGGAATTCATAAGTGCATTCTATTGGACTTATATAGTATACATCCAACATACTTGGATTTATTCTTCTAGAGTATTGAATCCAAAGGTGAATCAATACGAATATTTTTTTTTAATTTATGAAAGAAATATTATCCTTTCAATCTATCTTTAAAAAAATTACTCTTATTCACTTATAATTCCCCTTGACCAAAGATAGGTCGGATTTCATCAACATCTTACAATCCTATAATATCCTAGGTAAAGTTTGTCATATGTAATGAGATCTTAGAGAACATAACATGTCTAATAATTTTCAAAGGCAAAATATTTTAAAGGAAATATCATTTCTATGAATATCTAAGAATAATTTGACTAAAGATTATGAAATAATTTCATTGAGTTATGAATTAGTAAATCCACCTTTTGGCTTTGCTTTGAACATTATATGATTCTTGAACTTGTTCATTTCTTCAAACAAGTAGCATTCCTACCTAGTCAATTATGATCTTGTGTATCAATAAGTATTTTGGATGAAAATGTTGTATAACTTGATTTTGTATTTGAAACTTTAAAAAAAATATTTTATGCATATTTGTCCAGCAGTCAAGGTACTTAAGCTTTTGATCATTTTTAGCATCAACCATAGTAGTTAATAATGGTTTTGATAAACCATATGGCCTATGTAGATCATGAGGTCTCTAGAAGAAACAAGGTTCCAACTTATTATCTTGCTTACGTAAAAATTTACCCCCCATCTTGGTGATGATGAAAATGATTTATTTATTTATTTGGATTGATATTAAATGGATATTCTTTGGCACTTGCATTATGACAATTTGATCATATTCCCCTTGAGAGTAATTTTGATAGATATGTTGTCAAAAGCTTAAATGATTGAAATTCTCAAAGTAGGTTATGTTACAACAATTCAAAGTATGATACTGAGAGCATCATAGTTTCAAAAAAAAATTGAACTTATCCTTTACTTCCTTATAAGAATGACCTTGATGATTCACTCATGTAAGTCTAATAGTTTAATAATTCACGAAGCTCTAGACCAAATAAATACATCACAACATTTCAAACACTTTAGAAGTATTGAATTTCAAATTCGTTCATATTTCTAGTCTTTTATAGTATTTGTAATGGTGAGGTTCATCTACCCATACTAATTTTCATTTGGTTAAGAATGTATTTGAGAAAGTGATTTTACTATGCCTATCATTTCTATCAAAAAATGACACCTATATTTATCACTTAAGTCTAATATAGTTTACATTGTGGGCCCATAACCCACAGGTCCTTAGATTCATGTTTTAAATTTAGATAAATGGTAATATATTTAGAATAAATTGTTGAGAATAACATATTTATAGGGTATAAAATCATAGGTGAAAGTTATTTCTACATCTTGAACCTTGTTCTTTAAATACATTGGTTGGAATGAAATAATATTTTATCAATTGCACAATAACATAAATTTTCTTATGATTAAACATGGGGACATGTTGAAGTTTTACAGGGGGAGAGATAACCCTAATTTATTTTTATATATTGAATAGATATTTGTTCCTAAAAATAAAATAAAAATAGAGTAATGAAGAATATTTAAGAAAACTCTTTTAGAAAGATTCATGATTATAAGAGACGGCCTTTGTAAAAAATGGATAATTAGTAAGCCACCTTATTATGCTAGGGCACACTATGTATGTTAGACATATTTCTTGGCCTCAAATAAACCATGATATATGGTTTGGGTGATTGCTTATGATTGGTTTCAGATATGCAATAAAATACAATGTAGGGCATAAATAAATCAAAGATAGAGATTGTCGAATATGCATGTGATTTTTTCATATATAGGGGAATAATTTATATATTTTATAGGAGAAATTTATGAATAGATGTGCATCAAAAACTTTGACCAAAAATAAAATAAAATTTAATATGGTTCAAAATGTTCCAAGGAAGGATCATCTTATCAAAATTCATTTAGAGGATTAATAATTTAGAAAACAATTTTTTCGCATAACCACAAAGGTATTCTTAAGGGGTCAAAATTGGAAGAAAGTGAAAATAGGATGAATATGGATGGTAAGAGAAGCATGTGATTAGAAGCCTTGATATAAGAATAAAATTCTTAGGGTATATAAAAAATATTGTATTGGGTTGTTCTTAATCAATTCTAATGATCTTATACAATTTTAAATAAGAAAATAATTAATGAATTTAAAAGAAGTACAAGGATAAGATTATATTTAAATACTTGGGATTTCTATTTAAATATGAGTGTGATATGTTATTCCAAGGCATACCCTATATTCGATTAGTTTTAGAGTGGCATAGTGGAAGTGTGGTGGGCTCATAATCCATAGGTCCTAAAATCATTTAGTAAATACAAGATAAGGAACAAAAAATGTTTTTAGTCATATCATCATTTTTTCATCTTTGGACTAAATTAAAAACATGAAAGATTAGACCTAATATTCTCTATAAAGTGGAATGTGCATGTTAATAGTTACTATTGTTCTATTACTGTTAAGATTTATAGTAAGATTATTGTGTTTTGTTGTACTTTGTTATTGGACTTGATCAACCCAATAACTTTGTACATGTGACTTATCAAGTATTGTATATGAAAAGAGGATACTCATGTAGTCCAGAATGCATGATTGTCATCTTATAATATATTAAGTATATATTATATATAGTTTCAATGATGAATGAATACATAGTGTGGGATATGCATGCCATTCACCAAATAAATGTTTTTGAAAGAGGAAAAAATGGGTTTTACATGGACCCAAAACCATAAAGTTTACAAACTAAAGATAAGATCGTTAAAGACACCAAAAGCGGAAAGGTTGTAGAAAAAACAAGAAGAAAAGTCCACAACCACCAAAAAGGCCAGTGAAGGCCACAAAACCAAAAAACAAGACAAAATGCCAGCAACAACTAAATTTGGGTCTTTAGTAAATCTGTAGTCTCAGCTTCCAACTCGTTCATATCTTGAACCCCCCTCTTTAAGATCTGAACCATCTGGGTAGTAGGAGGTGCTTTCCTTTTAAGTTTGGCATGAGTCCTTTTTGAAATACCTTGGTCCTCATTCTTTCTTTCCTTGTTCTCTTCCAGATCGACAACCAGTTAACCATGTTGCATTTTTTCTAGCCTTTTAGACATAGCATTGATGATGATGGCATTGTGCCTAGCCATTTTATGGTTTTTTCCCACAATGGTTTTCATGTTATTTTTAATTTTTACCATTTCAGCTTCCAAAGACTTGTACTTATCCTCAATATCACCTTCTCCCATTCCAGTATTGTTCTTTTTTCGTTTTCCTTCTTCATTGCTGAGAGTGGCCAACTTCAGTTCCAGCTCCTTCGACTTACTATATAGAGCCCTATTTCTTTGATTAAGATCATTAATTTCTTGACAGGCCCATTTCAAAACCTTGAAAATGTTACTAATGCCATTTCTTGTAGAGGCAAGAATGTCACCAGACTGAACCCGGTCTAATATGAGGTTAACATCATTTGGGTTGGGGGAGCAAGGAAATCTGGTAGCATCAACTTTGAAAGAGGCAGGAGGGGAGGGCACAAAATTTATGCCAGCTTCAGGGTTCTCAGCTTTGTCTTCCAAGGAGTATGTAGAGTAGGAAACCAAATTATTGGCAGGGGAACCCTTGAGAACAAGATTCTTTAAGGGGACAGGGCAGTCGGGGTAGGTCTCAGGGTTAGCTTTAGCAAGCTGGGGCTTTTTAGGCTAGGTTTTCTTACCAGACATCTTAGAAGACAGGTGGGCTTCAACAATTATCTCCTGGTAAGGTTGATTCTCTGAACCCCCACTGTCTGTGTCATAGTCCTCAGATGCCATGGAGGCAACAGGTTTGGATAAAGCCAACATATTTTGATAGTGTTCATATATTAACCTAATAAGACCAAGATGAAGAATAGGGTATCTCCTGGGATTTTTCTTATGGTCCTCAAGGCTATTACTTAACGAACATAACAAGTAGTGAGGCAGAGAAATTCGTACCTTATGGCAGAAGTGGTTAAGAACGGAAAAATGATGACCATACACTTTGGTAAATCTCTCGTCCAGGGTGATATACTCCATTATAACATGAAGCACCTTTCTCCACATCGCCTTGATGGTGTCAATTTCAAAATAGCTATTGGAAATTTTAACTAGTTTCAATTTCTCCTTGTCCTTCTTAGGAAATTTGATGACCGCCTCATCAAAAAACCTTCTGTCGTGATAAAAATTCACACCCTCAGTGGACATTCCAGTAACCTCCCCTATAATTTTCTCATCCATCTTCACCTTTCTCCCAAAGATAATTATTTCGCCATTGTTCCAGTTCTTCTCGAAGTAGTATGTGGCCATAGTATTAGGCCGATGAATTTTTTCCAGAAATGGAACCAGCCCACCTCTTACAATCTGCTTCTAGACCTTATCACTCCTTGTGTGCACCTCATAGCTTTTTGGCTCAGCTCTTTTCCTATCTCCCCCTATTTTCATTTGCACCTTACTGCAGACTCTACTAGCATCGAGCACCTATTGTAGAATTATGCAGCTATTCCAATGCACCCACAAAGCATGCCGCTTTTTCTTCCCATCTAAGTAATATGACTCGGCCCCATAAAATCTCTTGATTTTTGATGTACTTGGCCCCTTTCCCTTTAATCATGAAATGCATTTTCCTCTTTCCCATGCATAACATCATAATCTAGTAAGGCCCTTACTTCAGTTCTCAAGTCCCTACAATTCTGCCACATGTTCAATCCTTGCTTCTTAACCCCTTCATTCGCAAAGTAATCTGCCATGCTATTATCTTCCCTGTAGACGTGTGATACTTTTACTTTTTAAAACTTGTCTAGAATAGAATTTGCTTCATCAATCCAATTCTTTATCAACCAAGAGGGGGGGGTCCTTCCTAAGAGACAATCAATGATATTTTTAGAATCCCCTTCTAGCCATAAATTTTTTATATTCAAATTATGAGCTAACTTTAAAACTTGAAAAGCTCCTATAGCCTTCGCCACATGGTTGGTTTGATGGCCTATGGATATGGACACAACCACAATAAGATTACCATTTGAATCCCTTAACAAACCTCCACTTCTGGCCATGCCCAAGTTTCCCTTCATGGCGCCATCAAAGTTGGCCTTATACACACCATTTGGTGGAAAGGTCTAGCACACACCCTCCCTACTTTTCTTGGCTGGCTTGGAAGCTAAAGAAATGTCCACTTTAATATTCCAATCCTTTGTTATCATTAAATCATAGGGAGTACACACCACTGCTTCAAGGTTAAGAGATTTTTGAGGAATCACATTGAATTTTTCCTTTATAAGCCTAAATTTTTTCTCAAAGAAATTATTCTCCAACATCTCCTTGTCCCTGAAAAGTCTATTATTATGTTCTTTCCACACTCCCCAAACAACAAAAGGGAATATGAATGCCCATAACCTTTGAATGAAGGGATTTTGAGTACAGGGGCTTTCCATTATAAAAGGAAATCTTCAATGGTCTAGGGGAACACCCAAGAGATATTCCAGAGGGCTAATAATTTTCCCCAGATTAAGGAAACAAATAGATAGTGGAGAAACATGTGGTTAGCTGACTCCACCTCTCTTTTGTAGAGGTAACATTTATTGGGGATTTGAAATCCCTGTTTACAAAGATTGTCCACCATAAGCACCTTATTCTAAAGCATAATCCAAAAGAAGATATTGAATTTAGGAGTCAAGTGTTTAATCCACATTTTTGACCAAAAGGGAGGGGGATTTTGAGAAAGGGACAACAAAGAGACATCTGAAGAGACAAAGAAGTTACTTGAAGGGTTGTCCATCCAAACAAGAATATCATCTTGTTGGGTCTGTCCCAAACTGACAACCTTTAAGGAGGATTGACGTTGAGCAAACACCTAACTAATCACACATAAGTTTGTTGGAAATATGTGCCTCAAACATTACAGGCTGAAACCTCCTTTAGAGCAATGTCGGTGTGACATTCTGATTGTCTGGCCGACTAGCAGTTTGTTTTATCAAATTTTGAACAGGTCGCTATGACCTTGAAGAAGTCTTGTTGAAAGCTTTACTGTGAAGTCTATTGCTGTAGCAAGGTGTGTTTGTTGTGACCTTATAGCACTTGGGAGATATCTGGCCAAAAGGCCATTCATTCATTTATCGGTGTAACTCTTAGCGACTGTGTTCTTCAGTGAAGCTTATGGTTCTTGCTAAGATGTCTCAGCGAAGTGTTGCTCTCTTGCCAACAACATATGAATTGATGTCCTCAAGGTAACTTATTATGGCTCAGTGAGAGGTCACCGCGAAATCAAATGTTATTCCGACTGTGCTTTATCAGAGAGACTTAGCTGAAGGAAGTGACTTCAGTAAGATGTCCTACTGAAGTGGATATGTCTTAGAGACTACGACTTAAGTTGGAATCTTCGGTATATCTTAATGAACTCAGAGAAAGGTATTAGCGATAGAAGAAAACTATGCTGATAGGGAAACACTTGGGAGTTATCGGTGTAGCACTAAGGCTTCTTTATGAAGTCTGGGTGATATACAAATGTCTTACCGATAGAGAGTCTAAGGTAGATCATTGGAGTGACTCGGCAGGCTCGGTGAGAAGTCTTATCAAGACTTAAATGTATCGCTGACAACTCATTGTGTTGGAAGCCTTCGGTATAACTTAAAGCAATCGGTAAGTTCTCTCAACGATGGACAAATGTTTTGGCGATAGGTGAACACTTCAAAGTAGCATATGAAGATCGGTATGAACTCTCGGTGATAGATGTGAGTCTTGCTGACTTTCATTTGGTGCTCGGTAGATATGGAAACTTCAGTGTAACCTTAGTGATTCACTATGACCTTTTGGCAAAAGCGATAAGTCAGGATGATTGCTTGGTGACTCGATGAAACTCTTGTAACTCATTAGAATGTCCTGGCAACTACGATAACTCTTGGAAACTACGACATGAGTTCAATGTGGCATCAGCGAGACACCGTTAGTGTCTCATCGAGATGCCAATGCAATACAAATTCTGTTGACCGAGTATGACTTCTGATGTGGCATCACATGGACGAATTAGAAGAGCCGAATTGGAACCGTTGGGAGTTTGTTCGTTGCGACGGTTTTCTGAGGGAGCTTGACAGTCAGAGAACACCATAGTTATAGTCAAAAGTTACAAATGTTTTGATGTTGGATAGTAGTTCAATCAATAGTGAAGTGTGAAGAATTCAAACTGTATCAGTGAACGATTAAAAATCTGTAAAGGTTGTAACCTGAAAGTTTTTTGTTCGAAGAATGTACATGATGAATGCTGCTATTTAATAACACCAGAAAGATAAGTCTGGAATTGTATGTAACTTTGATTACTGTAATACAAAGTGATTTCTCTTGGTGTGGTGGGTTTTTCTCCTGTAAGGGTTTTCCCATGTATATCTAGTGTCCATGTGTGTTTGTCTAAATACTTTATTTCTGTAATCTGTCTCATAGTGCATCTCAATTTGACTGTAATTGAAAAATTAAAGGTACTTCTGCATTCTTTCCTAAGGTATTGACGTTAGGAAAATTGTTTTCCGCATCTAATTTTCCTTACAAAGTTCACCCAGTCTCCTTCATACCAATAATCTTTGACAAGCTCCCCGAAAGTAGCTTTAGACAACTTTTCCCATCTATTGAATCTTTCAATTTTGATAAGGGGTTCCTTAAAAAATCCATTTATCCTCCCAAAATCTGGCTTGATTGCCACTTCTAATGTGCCATCCTATCCCTAATTCTAGAATTTTTCTACCATCAATCATATCATTCTAGCAAGCTGAGCCATGAGGGAGGATATGAGAGTCCAACAAAGCTTTGGGGGACATACGGTCGGCCATATAATTACTTCTTAAAATTTCTTTCCATTCTCCACCAGATGAGAAAGATCTCCATATTTGTTTGGCTAGAAGAGTATTATTCATAATTGTAATTTTTCTGAGACCTAAACCCCCAAAGGTTTTTAGTCTGGAAACCAAATCCCACCCTATAAGAGGCATTCTGTTTCTTTCCTCCACTCCAGAACAATGAAATCATTTTTGGATCTTTTTAATGGCCTCAGCGTATTTAGCAAGAATTTTGAAAAGTCTTAAAGCATAAACTAGGAGGTTTTGAAGAGAAGCTTTAAGAAGTTGAATTTTTCCTGCTTGGCTCAAAAGAGCTCCTTTTCAACCTGCCAAATTCTTTCTAAACCTGTCAACCAACAAACACCAAAAGTAATCTAGAGGTTTAAGGCATAACAAAAGTCCAAGATAAGAAGAAGGTAAGGATTCCACTTTGCAACCAAGGATTCTTGCAATCTTGACCTGTCTATGCTCAAGGGTATTGAAGAAGAAAAGGGAACTCTTCTGTCTATTAACCATCTTCCCAGTCACCTTCTCATACACATCCAAAGTTTTTTTCAAAGTCTTAGCCTCATTCACCGTAGATCTTCCCATTAACATAGTGTCATCAACAAACTGTTGGTGAGAAAAAAATAGATTAGTGGAAGAAGGACTAAGACCTGCAAGAGACCTCTATTCAATCAATCTCTTAAGATTCCTTCCCAGGCTTTCAGCCATTATAGTGAAAAGAATAGGTGAGATAGGGTCACCCTGTCTTAAACCTCTTGAATTTTGAAAGAATCTAGAAGGAGATCCATTCACAATAATAGATGTGGAAACCGTAGTAACCAACTGATTCAGCAACTAAATGAATCTGCTACTAAAACCAAACCCCCTTAGAATTTTGAATAAAAACTCCCAATCAACATGGTCATAAGCTTTGGATATATCCAACTTAAGAAGAAACCCTTCAGTTTTAGATTCCACAAGTGAATGAATATTCTCATGGAGTGTGACTATAGAATCTAATATTTTCCTTCTAGGAACAAAACCATTTTGCTGGGGGGAAATCAATGAAGGAAGGATAGAAAGGATCCTTGAAGTCAAAACCTTTGATATGATTTTATAGAGAGAGTTGCAAAGACTAATGGGTCTGAACACCTCAAACTCCATTGCCCCTGGTTTCTTAGGAATAAGGACTACAAAAGTAGCATTTAGTTCCTTAAGGAGCCTTTTGGATCCAAAGAATTCCTTAACAACATTCACAACATCATTTTCAACAATATCACAAAACCATTGAAAAAAGAACATAGGAAATCCATTAGGCCTAGGGGCCTTATTTCCTTCAAAAGAAAAGACAAC
The DNA here is from genome assembly GCA_007258455.2 of Sequoia sempervirens. NCBI lineage: Eukaryota > Viridiplantae > Streptophyta > Pinopsida > Cupressales > Cupressaceae > Sequoia > Sequoia sempervirens. Next base: position 47,480 of record VDFB02365934.1, read on the forward strand.
TTTCATGATTTCCCCCTTAGAGGGGATGGCCGCAATCTTTTCATTATCTTCCCTATCAACAACCTTAGGATAGCCTCTAATAAAAAGTCTTAGTCATTTTGATTGATTTCCCCATTCACCTAAAGAAGGTTGTTATAGAAGAGGACAACTTACTTTTTGATGTCTTCCTCTTCCTCAAATCTCGTACCATTAACTTCTATGAAAGAGATTCTATTGGCAGCCCTATGTTTAGAAGCAGATAAATGGAAGTACCTTGTACTTCTATCTCTAGCTGAAGGCCACAACACCCTCAATCTCTACCTCTAGAACTCCTCTTTAGCTATTATGTCATGCAATTTCACCAACAACTCATTTTCTTTATATCCTTATTTTCAATGCATCCTTCCTTTTGGATTTTGTCCTGGATCTCTGCAAGCTCCATTTGAAGTTTGGATTTAATATTAATTTTTTTCCAAAGGATTATTTTTTCCATCTTCTTAAATTGTGTTTGACTTCTCTTAGTTTTTTAGCAATTTTGAACATAGCAATACCTGGAACATCAATATTCCACCATTTCCTCATTTCATCAAAAATAAGGGTGTGGGACAACCACATTCTCTCAAATCTAAAGGGAGATTTTTTCTTCACCTTTATAGGATCTTCCACAAAACTTATGGGAAAGTGATCTGACCCTACTCTAGAGAGAGCTTTAAGAGAGCAGAAATAGCTTAAAATCCATTGATGAGAAATTAGAGTTCTATCTAACCTTATACTTGAATAAGTTCCTTACCAATTCTTCTATTTGACCAAGTATACTGAGCCCCTTGCAAGTCCATGTCAATCAGCTCCTTATTGTTGATGAAATCAAAAAGATCATATTTACTCTCCTGATTCACCTGAGAGCATCCAAATTTCTCCTCATTTAGAAGGGGAGTATTGAAATCGCCCATTACTACCCAGTGGTCATTATCAAAAATCTTGCGAAAAGCATAGAGCTCATTCCACAAATATTTTCTAGCTCCTTTCCCATTGGGAGCATAGATATTCAACTAAATCCAACTAAAGTTGTCTTTGATATGTGTGAATTTAGTAGCCACATGATTGTTTCTCTCCAACAAAGGTTCCCCTTTAATGAGGTTCTAGTTCCAAAAGGTAGCAATACCTCATGACGCACCATCTGAACTATTTCCTTGAATCCCACAGTTCTAAAATATTTTGATCTTCTCCACCTTTTCATTGGACATTTTAGTTTCTTGGATGAGGAGAATATCAGGTTTATGATCCCTAACAAAATTGTGCAAAACATCCCTCTTGTGAAGGCTATCAAGCCCTCTTATATTCCAAGACATAATCTTCATATCTTACCAGGGGATTGGAGAATCTCTGGAATGGTCTTTTGAACACCATCCGCTATGTCCTAAAAGCTTTTGTGCTCTCTTTTCCATTTTCCCAATCTTCTGCCTTGGCTAAGCTTAGTAGCTCCACAATTCGCCTTTGCTCTTCTTTTGGTAACAACTCCACTCGGAGTATTTTGATGTTTGATTTTCTCCTTCTTTTTCGTAGAATGAGAGAGGATTTATTCCCAATTAGTATCTTCTTAGCTCTCCATCTCTCTACTAGGTTCCCATTCCTTATCATACATTCTTCTTTGCTCCCAAGGGAGAGTATCCATCTGGCCATTCCTAAGCTAATTCAAATTATCACTCAAAAGTTTAGTGTTCTGGCTCAAATCCTCAAAGGTGTCCTTGACAAAATCCGGGGTTGTATTTTCCCAGAGTTTAAGAGGGTCACTCGAAGGGGAGCATTCAGCAGAGGTAGTATTTAGGACAGGAATGCCAATATCCAGAGACATACCGTAGATAGGAATGTCCTCCAATCCAGGATACCCATTTTCTTTTCCTTCTGATAAGATCTTAAGAGTAGAGGAAACAAAGTCCTCATCCCTTTTACCTTCCTTCCCACTCTCCAATGTTTTTTCATCATCTTCCTTAGGACCAACATTATCTTCTACCCCTGTTTGGTGATTCTTCTGCACATTAGGATCCTTAGGTTCTATTTCATCATTAAGGTTAGAGGTATTCCTCTGAGTTTCATGTTTCCTTCCAACCTCCTTATTAAGGGTATTGGTATTGCTTGCTTGTCCTTCCCCATCAGATTTCTTTCTCCAGATAGTCTTAGGGTTGGAGTGGTGGTTTTCTTTTTCTTTACTAGCATTTAATGGACATTTCTTAGCCCAATGCCCCATTTTTCTACATTTAAAGCCGGCAAAGGGAATGGAATCAAACTCTATAGTTTTTGTCCAGGTTCCCAACTTAGATTGAATATCTATTGAAGAAGGAAGGTTGGCATTCTGTGAAACTCCCACACATATTTGAGCAAACACCAACCGCTTTCTAGCTACTGTCATAGGGTCAATAGACAGGATCTCTCCAAAAGAACTAGCAATGTCGTTGAAAATGTCCTCATTCCAATATTCCAGAGGGAGACCCGGGAGTCTAGCCCAAAAAGGAACGTTCTCAAAAATAGAGTCAAAGAGGTCCACTTCTTGAGGGCCAGGGAAGATTTTCCAATGACCCAAGGTCCACCACTCCTCACAGCCAAAATATCCTCCTTACAGGTGAACTCAAAGGAAAAGAAACCTCTAGGAAGAGCAGCCACCATAACCTTCCCATTGGTTCTCCACTTATGTTTGACAAACTCCCTAACCACCTCAACATTTGGTCTAGGACCCATGAACTTTCCAACCGGGAATTTTTCCATCAAAGCACTATTATGAGCAATAATAGGATTAGGTATAGAGATGGAAAACTTACCTTTCATTGGGTCATAAAGATTACTCACTAGAGGGAAAATCGATTTACCATTTGGCTTAACACCAAATAGAGAAGACCAAGGTTTGTGCTTTGCTCCTTCCCTAATAGCGGTCCCTACCACTTCATTGGAAATTTTTCCTTTTTTTCCTTTTTGTCCTTCAGGGGACCCCCCTAGATTTCTCTTTCCTCCCAGGTCCACCTAAATTTTGTTTCTGGTGTCCTCCTCATCAGATTCATCCTTACCTTTCTCTACACTTGGAACATGTGCTGATTCTTCCTAGGATTCCTCAGATCCTGCTCCACAACCTGCTCCATTGTTCAGAGATTCAAAATCCTACGTTTCTTGCCTGTGCTCCACAGTCTTGCCCATCGCTGATGATTATTGGTTTTTATTCACCAGATAAATGTTATGTCAATACATGATAATAATTTTGTAAATATAATGATGAATTTACATTAGACAAATTTGATAAAGTTAAAAATATGTGATTAACAATTGTAAATTGTTGATATGTATCTATAGTTTTGTCATGATTGGAAAAAAATGACTCTCTCGAAAGTACTCACTAATTGAAAAGAGAAAAGTTTATGAATTCAAATGAAGTATTATATATTGAAGTATTTAATATATGTTTATTCAATTACTGATTATGTACTATTTGAGTTGTGATGTAGATGCATCTTGTGCTACTGAGGATAGTAGTTAATTTACAGGGGGAGAATTGTTATGTGAATTTTTCCCTATGGAAGAAAAAACAAAGAAGAAATTGCTGGAAAGATTGTTGAGAGTGAGATTTTGGGTGAGTAGGATGTGGGTATTGGAGGAGGGAGCACACAGAGTGTGTCCAACTTGGGGTACAAAGTGCAACCAAGATTGTCCTGGCCAGGGTTGTTGTGCATGTTGAGTACTTGTACTCTGGAGCATGTTGTGTAGATGCTTGAGAAGAATCTTGTTTGGTTCTGAATAAGAACCTATTCCTCCTTGATTGCTCACAAACACTGAATCCTAATCCCCTCCAAGAAATCAATTGGACTATCTGCACATTTCAAAAGAGAAGTATTTATTAATGCATGATTACTTATCTGAGAAATAAACATTGTTTTAAAAAATTTGTATTTATTGTGCAATAAAGTGAAATTAATGATTATTCTCTACATAATCCATTGTAAATGAATGAAATTATTGATTTATTGATTATATTCAATTTTATTTTAAAACTGTTGAATTTGGGAATTAAATGTTATATTAAGTTTTTGCATAAAAATTATTGGGAATTAGTCAGTTTACACTTGGAAGGATTAGAATCAATACTCGAATGGGCGGTTCTAGGTGAAGGTTTCAACATTTGGGAAGGCTTTGAAAATGTGGAACTAGAAGGGGTAGAAGGATGCATCCCTTTCATGCATTGGCTAGAGGATGAGATTAAAATCCAATGCAAGGAAGAAGCAAGGTTAGGTTGGGAAGCATTGAAGCTCTTTATAGAGCTGATGAAGGTGGAAGCAATTACAACATAGTTGAAAGCACAGGAGAAAGAGAAGGCAGAGTGCATGGAAGCATAGGTGAAAGTGGAGGAAAAGTGTATGAAAGCAAAAGGATAGAATGCAAGTAGAAGATGAAAGGAAAAGAAACAAGGAAAGTTGGTTATGAAATAGGTAGCACTAGTTGAATTTGTAGTTCTTGAAGGGTTTTTATAGAATTAACACAAGACTAGTAGTAAATTTTTGGCTTGTTGAAATATGTAAGGTAGATACAAATAGTTGTGAACCGGTTTTAGTTGGGGGTATGTGTAGGATTATCATGGAAAAAACAGGCCCTTAAGTGGCAATGAAAATTCAGAAAAATCAGAGTTAGGCAACTTGACATAAAAATTTGAATAAGTTATCTATATTATTTCAAATATGTAAGAATATAATATGTGGAAAATTGAATGTAGTTTCTAAAATACTAAGTTTATTTTATTTTTTTAAAAG
>VDFB02365934.1:52342-68045 GCA_007258455.2 Sequoia sempervirens
AAATAGAACTCATAAAGCCAATGGGTAGCAATAGTCTATGCAAAATGGGTATAATGCCATAGACTTAATTGAAAATTTGAGCTACATTACCTGACACTAAATATTATATTACCCATGTAAAACAACTTACAGATTTTGGAGCACAACAATTTTAAAACCCTCCAATCTACTATAAAATGGAGCCAAAGGTGACGATTTTTACAATAGTCTACTATTAAACCAACACCACAATGGCTCTTTCAACAATGCAACTTAATCAATATATTTTCTCGCACATTTCAGAGTATACTTTCCCACACTTCAACATTGAATATTGCATTTACTTGCTCCCATGCCATCATACAACAATGTCAGGATGCATTAACTCTCATGCGAGCAAACACTTACCATTTTGCTTCCGCATATCAAGGCAACCAACTCCACCAACACCAACCCACGTAATTAGCAAACTCCACATCATCATAAACAACCCCGGGAAACTCGTCATTGGTCGTCCGTGATTATTAATTTCTGGCCAAGGTGTAAAATCCTAGTAAATCTTGTATACTTCACGATAAAAATATTAATTTTAGTGGCAATTTTTTTCATTTTTCGTGAAAAAATAAGTCCATTAGTGAATCTTTTCTAATTGCTAGAGGTTTGTGGAAAATCCTAGCAAAATGCAAATTTTTTAAAACCACTAAAATTTTTCCATTGACGATTAAAATCTATTTTCAAAGCAATAAAATATTTTGATTGGCGAATTAAACTTGTTTTCAAACCAGAAAAAATAATTGAGCATGCATTAATTTTTTCCAAACTAAAAAATAAAATTCATTTGCAAATTAAACCTATTTTAAAATGATTAAGAAAAAAAATTGGCGAATTAAACATAATACCAAACTAATAAAAAATTACATGAAAATAAAGATTATTTGCCTAATTGTTTTCATCAACCATCCAAAAATCACCTATAGCTATAACATTTTTTTCAAAAAAGCATCTTAACATGCTTCATAACATAAAAAGTAACCCTGCCCAAGGGTATGTGTAGGTAAATGGTGGGCCAAAAAGTGGCAATGACGAAAAAGACACGTCTTTCATCGACCGAAAAGATGCGAAAAGAACATGTTGAATTTTTCTAGGCTCGGGTGTCACCATACCTAACACCAAACCTATTTTTACAAATCGGATAGCCAATTTGTAAAAAGCATATTTTAAAAACTTATGTCACTTTTTTGAAGTCATTCAGCTGAGAAGAACCCACGGGTGCACTATGCATCCATTCTTCGCGTAACGGATATCCAATATAGGCTAAATTCGATTTGGAAAGGTAAGTTTTTTTATTTTTATTTGATTTGATTCAATTTTGATTTAGACTTGAATAAATTTGTATGGTTTTTTGTTGATTTTTTTTTAAAATAGGGTTTTTGATTGAGTTTTTATGAAAGAATTGAGTTTAGAATAGATTTTGATAAAAAATGAATGTTTTTTGTGGATTTTTTTTCACAATAGGGTTTTTGATTGAATTTTTATGAAAATTTTGAATTGAGAATGGATTTTGATTAAAAAAATGATTTTTTTTGTGAATTTTTTTCAAAATAGGTTTTGATTGAATTTTTATGAAACAAATTGAGAGTCTGGGAAAATAGATTTTGTTAAAAAATGAATGTTTTAATGGATTTTGATTTTAAAATAGTGTTTCATTTTATATTATCTAATTTTAGATTAATTATTTTTCAACTTTAATCGTGCATTATGGGTGCTTAAGAATGAAAATGTGACAAAATTCCACCTCGCCTTGAAAATGAAAATCCACCACCGAGAATCAAAACAAAAATGCCAAAAGTTCCAATTAATTCTCCAAGAACCATCAATTCTAAATGTAGCTTAATTCAAGAAAAATTGGAGCAATTGAGGGGCATTTGTGATGTTTATATGAAAATCCCTCGATTATCCCATATGTCAACCACATTGATAGGAATAATTACAAATTTAGAAACCCTCTCCACCCAACATAATGCATTTCATTCGTGGTGAGAAACCATGAGGCAATATTATGCATATGGAATGTCTTATGATGATGTGAAAGATCTCCAAATAACAAAATCCCAAATAGCCTCTTTATTTATTAACCCTAGCACTGGTTTGCCAGTTAATGTTAACAAGCCAAAACTTTCTATAAAATGCACGATAAGGGCATAGTAGATAATTTTGGGATCATTGGTGTATGGTTTTGATAAGTTCACCCAACAATAATCTTGATGTACCTTTACTCTTTATTAAAAAATTATATGCTGGATTTTTGTTAGGGGCATCATGTCAATTACTTTGACATTAAACCCTTCCTGTGGCATTGTAGAGGTATGCCTCGTGATGCACAAAGCAGCTAGAGTAGTTAGGCACCCACATGTTCCCCATCCTCCCCTTCCTCCACCACCTCCAGTACAACATCCAGATATTACGGAGGATGCAGCCACACAAACCATCCAGGCCATTCACTCTTTGAGTGGTCTTTTGGTATCCCATGCTTCTTCAGTAGCTCAGCCGTAGTCTGGTGATCTTGGCGATGGATCCAGTGCTGCTGCATCATCCTCCTTAGGTCCACATATTTGTGTGCCACATATTTGCAATACGTGCTAGCAAATATGTTTGGGTCCTATTGTACAGCCCCTTGAGCATCCATTAGATACTTCTAATTATGACATCCAGGATGTGGAGATTATAGCAGATCACATGCAGGGGATTGGAGCACACCCTACAGAGTCCTCTCCTACTAGAGAGGTGGAAATTGGAGTAGTTACACAGGTAACATTTAAGGTGTAAATTCGTAACTTTCATTTTTTTTAAAATGAATATTAATAAGAGATAGTATCAATTACTAATATTTATTTACATGGTCTATTTAATAGTTAATGTCTGAGGAGGAGCTCACACAGGTGACTTATAGCACCCTTAGGGCCATTTCATTTGGCCTCGACATGCACATAGTATGTATTTTCTCACTCACTCACTTACATTTTTTTACTGTATATTTGCTTGTCATTTGAATTGTCAATAATGAAATTATATATTAACTTATATGTTTATATTACTCTCTGCTTGTAGCAAACACCTAGTGCGAGCGAGGTGCAACGCTCTCTAGATTATGGAGGCACAGTGTTGGATAAGGGAAAGGTAATTGAACTCAAATTTGATTGAATTAAAATTTATAAGATCTTTTATTGATTATGCATACATTGACATAGATTCGTAGTTTCATATGTACTTGTCATTTTTATGTATAGGCGGTTGTGAGCTATACATCATTTTTGATAAGTGCCACAACACCCGAAAGAGTAGGTATTCAAATGCCTGAAGGAGGAGGTGTTGAAACACCCCAAGGAGGAGGTGTTGAGACACTTAAAGGAGATACAAAAAAAGATCAACCTAAAGAGGTATGTGTTTATTTTATTTTGTGCTTGGTAAATATGTTCTTATTACTGACAATTCTATGCTAACTTGGATCAATTTCTTATGTTTTTGTTCACATATATAGATTGACATTACAAGAGTTGATTTTGGTTAGTTCTCTTTTGAGAGGGTATATCTCCCAGGACTCCTTAACCTCAAAGAGACATATATTTCAGGCAATCAAGATTTGACTTTAGAGTTCAATTATAATTCAGTCGTGTATTGATTTTATGTTAATTATTCAATTTTAAATTATATATTTAACTAATCTCACCTGTGGTTTGACTTTTTCTTGTGCAACTACTGTGAGCCAACAAGTGCTCTGCACAAAGAGGCTCCATTTTGATGATCCACTAGTAGTTTAGATGAGATAGATATTTTGGCATGTAAATTTTGAGTAGATAATCGGGTATGGCATATATGCCACATATTGTAGAACTTTGTTTGAGTTGGCATTGATGCCATTTTTGTATATGGACATACACTTTATTATTGGATAATTTGATTTATATAGAAGTTGACAATTGAAATTTAGTTTCCTCCTCATGTGCATGATTAAACTCTTTGAAGCAATGGTTAAATATCAATGTACAATGGCATAAAAAGAATGGTTAAATATTATGTAGTTTATATTCATATTGCTGATTACATTGCATTGCACATCTTTCAAACTCAAAGCATTATTTCACATTGCATAAGTAACAACTAGATACTCATATGATTAACCCTACACCATCTGATTTTCTTCTTTGTCAACTTTCCCATGCCTTAGTAAATTTGGTGGTCCATTTGTAAACATCAATTTTTTTATATAACATAAATTCACCTTTTTCAAAAAATTAATATGGCTAGGCTCCCATATGAATACTAATAATATACCTTATGACCATTCTTCATATACTTACTGGCACTTTGTGTCTTCTTAGATGAGCCAAAAGTTGTTTCCCAACTACCTCTGCCTTCATCAATGTTCCATATTTTAATCATTCCATCCCAAGACGTTGTGACCACTTGTTGACTAGAAGATTCAATTATTTGCAAGCATGAAATGACATCATCATGCACTTTGACCTAGAAATTTACAAAAAGAATACTATTAAAATTTGTGAGCTCTGTGAAAAATAGATGTTTATCTGACTGCAATACCATCTAAATATGGATTCTTTTAGAAAATAAAAAGCAATACATAACTTTTAAACAAATAATTTAATCACAATATATTTTTCACAAAGAAAATTTGTATAAACCACTTCTCCATAATGGCTAGTATAGAAAATAATTGCATTGGTAGAACAAAACTCCAAAACATTTATGATTTACTTGATTAATTGAATCTTAAGTAGAATCCCCACAATAATTATGTTTTACATAAACTGATAGGAAAACAACATTGCTTGGAAAGTGCATCTCTAATATTTTATGTTCCTTGTACAATAATTTAAATACTTTTGAAAAAGTTATATGAAAATATAGCTTCTTAAATTCTTCTTTAATTTGAAGGTTAGTTTTGATAGTGAGTAATTTATTTCATAGATGGATTTTAGCTTTTGCTTGATTGTTGTGCACTGTACTTTCTTCTATAAGTAAAATGAGACATGCTAATGCACATTTTCACTATAATTTCTCTATTTTCTTCCTCAACATATCTCTCTTTGGCTTTGATACAACCCTATCAGGGCCTGTCCTAATCACATTTAGCCCAAATCAAAAAGAAAATTTCATGCATTGCTTCTCCCTACACTAGCAGACACTGGCTGGAGGTTTTATTTGATATTGTCAACAAACATACATCTGGTTGTCTGAATGAATGGGGGAGTTACAGCCTTCCCAATCAAGAGGTCATGACTTGTTAGAACTAATTAAATCAATTCAAGACTTATGTCATAGGATGAGAACATTTGACCATAGGCTCAATGATAAATGCAATGATCCTTAGCTAAATTATTCATACAAATTTCTTAGATTTGGAATAATTCAATGAAAATCAGCCAAAACATTTAAACAAGATATTTAGATATAAAACATTCACATATGATAAATAGATCTACACATATAAGTTGGTTGGAATAGAGTATTTAATTCAAATAACTCACTTCATGATTACAATTTTTTTGCTTCAATTGTTTGCTCATAACCAAGATTACAATGATAAAAAAAAAATTTAGAAAAATATTGGGATGCTGAAATCCACTATGCTTGGCATACAGATGCAACCTTTCTGTGAAATTTCCCTCACAAATCTAAACAAGTTTCATCCTCCAAACTCTAGGAAACCAATGGGGTTTCGTCGAAAAATCTCCATAACCTAAGGGTTTTTGTCCTTAGATTCAACAAGTGAACACAAGTGTCCGACTTTGCAATTTTGGATTTGTTGAGATGATGTCCAAAGATTATCCAAACTAATGAATTTTTATTCCTTATATAGAGGTTGAAGGCCTAACATGGGTCCAAAGTTTCTTTCCATTTTCTCACATTCAAATTTGGGCTCATTAATTGCATTATTGGTTAGTCGTGGTCATGGGTGGAGTCCATTCAAATGGTGAGGTTTTGTGAAAGTGCATGCTTGAGTGTGGAGATCTAGGGAAATGATTGCTTTAAGCTCAAGCAAATAATTATCCCAAGGTCCAACATCAAGGGTTCAGGAGATGAGATTCTTGGGTGTTAGGATACAAGACAATGGGGATCTAGGGGTTTATGGATTAGGATACCCCATTGGCTCTTTTACAAACGTAAGACATCATCAAAAGGCCCAAAGATCCAAAGAGGAATGTATGGTTTGAGAAGTGGTGGTCAAGGTATTAGGGTGTTATGCGAATGGAAAGGAAAAATTTCAAAAGCCCACAAGAGAAGGAAGTGGGAGGTGGAGGCACAAGGAATGAAAGAAATGCATGATAGTATTAGAGAGTCTGAAACCCCACCCAAAGTAGGAAAGTGACCCATCTTTCAAACTCAAATCATTATTTTGTATCATTGTTACATTGGTCTTGAGAATGGTAGCTTAATATAGGTGTTTGAAGTGATTGAGAGGTCGGTTTTAGGGTAGTTAAGGTGTTTGAAGTGATTTAGAGGTTGCTTTTAGAGAAGAGAGATGTTGAAGAGTACATCAAGTCAGTGAGAACCGAAGTGTAATGTGTTTTAGTTTGTATTACTCCTTTGTTTCTCTATAGATGTGTGATAAATTATTAGTTCAATGATGTTGAACAATTTTTAGGTAAAAAGAAAGTTGTGTCATGGTCCGGTGATTCAATCCAACAAGCAAAATCAAAAGCTCAACCTTTGAATGAAAATGCTTGTTTGCAAAACAAATCAATAAGAATTTAGTGAAGTTAAGGTGTTTGAAGTTATTTAGAGGTCACTTTAGGGTGGAAGGCTTAAACTCCACTTAAATGTATTAATAAAAAAAAAGAATGAAACAATTTCAAAACCGTTTGGTAATAGTTAACTATGTTGCTCAAATTAGTTTCCCTTCTTTTAAGAGTCCAAAGCAAGCAAAGACAACAATTTTAAAGTCTATTTCTCTCGAGATCGGGTGATGCCAGCAAACTCTTCTTCCAAGGCTGTATGGGATCGTGGTTGGAATCCATCTTACAAACTCTCTCTCAATTTTGCTATCTCAGAGTATGCTTTTCCTCGCGGGTGGTGATCTTTTCACTGAGGAAAAGTTGCCAAATGCAGCAAAGGTAAAGTTGCAAAGTGGCAACCTCTTCATTCCAGTCGAGACTAAAATGGGACTATTCCAAATACATCTGGATAGGTATCGCTTTTATCGCCTAGGGATGGTCCTCTTGCACCCAAACACTTAATCACTTCCGGAAATGCATTGGACCTACACCCCTTTAAGAGTCCAAAAGGTGTAAAGGAAGTACCTTTGAAGGTCTATTTCTCGTAGACCGCGATGCTTACAGAACTCCCCCTGGCCCAAGGATGGAATCATTTTGGGATCTCAATCTACAAAAACCTTCTCAGTTTCTTGTGCTATCTCAGAGGCGCTTCCCTGCGGGTGATGTGATCTTTCGCAAGGAGGGAAAAAGTTGCTAGATGTAGCAAAGCAGTAAAGCTGCAAAGTGGTGCAATCTCTTCATTCCTCGCCTGCATCGCACTGTAAACGAATCGCTCCAACATCGCCCGATGGGTATGTTTACACTAGGGATGGTTCTATCTTGCACCCAAATACGTCGAATCACTCTGAGCTACATTGGATCGGTGATTTCCCTTAAGTGTCCAAAGTGCTAAAAGGCAGCAATCTTTGAAGGTCTATTTCTTGGAGACCGTGATGCTTATAGAATCTTCGGCCCAAAGGCTATGGGATTCTGTTGTGATCATCTACAAAAACCTCTCTAGTTTCTTTTTGCTGTCTCAGAGGGAGGTTTTCCTATGGTGGTGACTTTTCGTGCTGAGGGAAAAGCTTCTGCTGTGATGCAAGCACCGTAGTGCTGCAAAGTAGCTAACTTTCATTCCAGAAGCTCATAATGCACTCTCAAATCCACTATTCCAACACATCCGATAAGTACGCGACGCTTAGGGATGGTCCTCTCTTGACCCAAATACTTGAATCAATTTAAGCTACATTGGACCGCACTTCCAAAAGAGTCCAAAGTGCTAAAATGGCAACAATCTTTGAAGGTCTATTTCTGGAGACCAAGGGATGCTTTTACAGACCTCTCCTCTCTAGGCTATAGGATCATGTTGGGGACCAGGCCTTGTGAAAAAAACCTCTCCCTTGGTTTTGCTATCTCTGGGAGGCATTTTCCCATGGCATGACTCTTCAAAGGAGGGAAAAAGTTGTCTTGATGCAGCAAAGGTAAGTTGCAAAGTGGCAACTTTCTCATTCCCACTGCATCTAATCGAATGTGGATCATTCCAAATACATCCGATGGGTACTTTTACAATTGTAGGATGGCCCCATTCCTGCACTCAAATACTGAATCAATCCAAGCTACATTGACCGATTTCCTTTAAAGAGTCCAAAGCGCTAAAGGCGCTAATCTTTAGCTGGTCTATTTCTTGGAGACCGAGGATGCTTTTACAGACTTATCCGGAGGCTATGGAACGTATGTTGTGACCCATCTACAAAAATCTCTCTCAATTTTTGCTATCTCGTAGGCGTTTTCCCGTGGTGATGACTTTTCATTTGAGGGAAAAGTTGTCAGATGCAAGCAGTGTAAAGTTGAAAAGTGGTGCAACTTTCATTCCCAGAAATTCGCACAACCAAAGTCGGACTATCCCAAACATAACCGGATGGGCACGCTTTATGCTAGGGACGGGGTCCCTTCCCTTGCACCCAAATATGCCGACCACCCAAGCCATCGACCGACGATTTCCCCTTAAGAGTCCAAAGTGCTAAAAAGGGGCAGCAAAATATTTTAGCTGCTCCATTTCAGGACTGGATGCTTATAGACTCTCCGGCCCAAGGCTATGGGATCATGTTGGGACCCATCTACAAAATCCTCTCTCAATTTTGCTATCTGGAGGCGCTTCCCCTCGCGGGTGACACTCCCAAAGTGAGGGAAAGTTGTCGATGCAGCAAAGGTAAAGTTGCAAAGTGGTACAACTTCATTCGCAGCCCGCATCGCACCAAAATGGACTGCCCAAAAATGGCTAGATGGCACGCTTTTACACTAGGGATGGTTCTATCTTTGCACTCCAAATACACCAATCACTTCGAGCTACATTGGACCGATGATTTCTTTAAAGAGTCCAAAGTGCTAAAAGGCAAATAATCTTTGAAGGTCTATTTCTCGCAGGTGACCGTGATGCTTACAAACTCTCCGGCCCGAGGTTATGGATTGTGTTGGGACCATCTAAGCAAAACTCTCTTAGTTTCTGCTATCTCGTAGGCATTTTCCCTGCGGGTGATGACTTTTCTCGTGGAGGGGAAGTTAAGCGATGTAGCTAAATGTAAAGTTGCAAAGTGGTGCAACTTTCACTCCGTAGCTCGTACGACCAAACAGACTGTTCCAACATGTCCGGATGGGTACGTTTACGCTAGGGATGATCCTCTCTTGCACCCAAATATGCCAAATCACTCCGAGCTACATTGGACCGAGTCAAATTAGGTGAAAAATTGATGCAAACACAAGGGCACAATCACAAACTCTTTGCAACCTGCCTATTTGAGGCATCTAACAAGATTATTCTGACCTCTTTGGACAGTTCAAAACTCCCTTAAAACTTGACAAGAAACTAAATACACATTTCCCTCTTTAACCCCCTTAAACCCTTATAATAGTAAGAAACTAGTTTTTGTCCAATTACTCCACAATTTTCTAAAACACCAGACGAACACATAACTGATTCAAACACCCATATCCAAGTTACACAATATATATGAGAAACAACATAGACTCCTTTGGACCAGCGTTGACTTCCTATACATTCAACCTTGAACAAGCTACTCAATTAGCCCAAAAATGCAAAGCAACATACCTTCAAACACCACACAGACCCCTAAAACCTTGGGGCAGCAAATAAATTGCCAAGAAAATAAAGATTCTACAATTGGATTCCATTTGTACAGACCTGTAATCGTCAAATCAAAAAACCCTTGTTTTTAGTGTAATTCTTGAGGCTTTATTGGATGTAGCACTTCCACAACCTTTTAGACTTTTCCACCACCTTAGAAACCTTTATTTAGGCCCCAATATGCTTAGAAAAAAAAGAAACTTCTGGTATCTCAAATATTTTTGCAAACCCTAGGGTAAAAACTTTATTTTCAAGTGAAAAAAACCACCATTTTTGGACCTTTAACTCTTCATTTTATTTCAAAACCTAGTTCTCCATGCCTTCCACTCTTGAAAAAGATAATAACATGTAATAACGTTTCTACATAAAGTTTTTATACAAAGCAATGGGAAGATAAAACCATGTAAGTGGTTTCCCCAAACTAATTGCCACCAAAACCATTCTTGATAGTTTAAAACCACAAACCACCCCAACGTGTAATAATGATAGAAATCAAGATAGCCCTCCACCATGAACATATCAACTAAGTAGGAACCCATAACATTATGGAAAGATGATCCACTTCTCCCAATGTAAGAGATGGTCAATTTCATTGATGGCAACGATTGTGTGACTCCCATTGATGACCTTCTTTATTCAATGCCATTACAACAATATCCAAAGCATCTATATTAATACTAATGAAAACAATATTTCCCTCAACACCTCATGATAATTCAAGTACTCATTCTAACAATACAAGAGATTTACACTTTAAATTGCAAGTGAATATAATTTACTATATCTTAACATAAAAAATGCAAAACCTAATAGAAAAATGTATCAATGAGGTACAAGGATGTATAAAATCCAATAAATCAAACACAATCAACCTAACATAATTAAGGTTTGATAGGGGTATTGGATAATTAAGGGTTGATAAGGGTATGAATGTTTATCTTTGCATCTACTCTTGAATATCTAGGGACTTGGTGGTATTTAGAAATTTGTTACTCATTTTTATTGCATTGAATCAAAATGTCTCACTATTAATTGCTCCAATGCTATAAGATAAATGAATGTTTTCATGATTATAATGAATATATTCTATGTTATTAATGCTAGCGTATATCATCAAATTATGCCAAACATGTGTTTAGTCAACTCAAAGTGGGTGAATGACACCACTTAGCGAAAAGTTTGAATTTTGAATTTTAAAATGAAAGGGAATAGGTTTGTGACTATGAGGTCACCCTTGTGAATTAAATAATTGGGTTTGAGGAGTAAAAGTTGCAAACCACTATAATATATTATATATAAATGGTAAATATTACAAAACCTGGTTCAAACGAGCATACCAATAGGAAAGAACTAGGAAAAAAACCTTCGGTTGTAGCTCGATTAAGTACAAAAATAGACCCCTTTACAAAACATATGAGTTTCCAAAATATAGGCCCCTTTACATTTTAAACATACCCTTTATATAATCCCAAACATTTGACCCAAATTTCAAAAAACATCACTAGGTATAGATTATGCCCATACACAATTATGACCATTTTACATTGTTTCCAATTTGAGAATTCAAATTTTACAAAATTTTCCTATTAGAGGCATTCAGGGCACAGTCTTCAACAATAGTAGTATGTTCACGTTCTGGACTAACAAGCACCTATACAAACCATCAAGGTAGCTTAGAATAACCAATCTATATTATTCTAAATGACACAAAATATGATGAGATGGTAATTCAAACTATAAAAGACGCTTAGAATAACCAATCTATATTGTTGTAATCTGTTGTATACCTCTTTGAAAGGATCAAAGTTGGCTATTGTTGTAGCAAGTCCATGATCAATCATGCCAGGAATATCACAAAAGTGGGAAAATGAGAAATATATATTGTCACAATAGAAAAGATGTTAGACTAACATATCTATATTAATCTAAACAACCTGAATGATGATGAGTTGGTGATGCAAACTATAAAAGACGCATACCTCTTCGAAAGGATCGGAGCTGGCTATTGTTGTAGCAGGTCCATGATCAATAATGCCAAGAATATCGCAAAAGTGGGAAAATGAGAAATCTATATTGTCACAATAGAAAATATGCTTAGAATAACGTATCTATATTAATCTAAACAACTTGAATGATGATGAGCTAGTGATGCAAATGATAAAAGACACATACCTCTTCGAAAGGATTAGAGTTGGCTATTGTTGCAGTAGGTCCATGATCAATCTTGCCAAAAATATCATAAAAGTGCACACAAAATATCACTATTAAAGACACCTACATTGCAATAGTATATAAAATATCAGTATTAAATAAAGAACACTAATGAACTTAATCATAATGAACATAAGCATTCTATCTTCCATTCTTGAAAATGCTATTCAAGTGTGCCTGAAGGGTCATCTCTTTGCTTAAGAGTATCCAATATTGCTTCATGATCAACATTACTAAGTGTCCATAGTTGTTTTGTCTTTGGTTTGGCATGATATTTCAACAACTTAACATTTATTGCTATAACAAGGTGTGAATACATGAGAATGGTTTTGTGTTTCTCATAGTCTTCAAATGCAGGTATGCCATTCTTTCTAATCGTGTATGTTCACAACCAAGTTCCTACAACCACAATTGAACCTATAGGATACATGAAACCATCATCATCTTCCATCGGTTGTGTTAGCTTATGTTTTACCTGCACACATCGAGCCAACCAATAGTCTAATCTCTCTTCATTCCCCTGCAGTGCAACAACTACAAAAATATGTCCTAGCTGTAGTAGATATGAAAGAAAGTTGTAATCAACTAAACTTTCCATTGTGTCATTTGTCATGGATATTTTTTGAGATAAAGGAGTTAGATACTGTGGTACCCATGTATCCACCCACTCATTTGACTCGCATTGATCCCACTCACACTGAATACAACTCTAACAAAAACAAACCAACTCTTGTGTCCAAATGGTCCATGTGCCTGCATCTGAGCTTCAAAATGAATGCATCTTTGAAGAATCTTTGATTGTATGACAATCTAATCTACCTCCCACTGTACCCTCCTCAATGAACCAAAAGAATCTGCGCATTGTTGAATCAAGTGTCCCTCCCTGTGACAATGCTAAACTACACCAATCAACTATATAATGTGCATTGCTGAATTTTGCTCCTGAAATCTTTAATTTCTCCTTAACTAGAGCTCTCTTTACGCATGCACCTACTCCATCATGCTCCCATTTCCCATGTCCAGCTTCAAAAAAATTCCAAATATGAGGTAGACCCCTTCTACATGCATTCTACTCAACCAATAAAACATACGAGCATTCTTGAATTGACTTGTGCAATTATTTGACCAAATTACATGTTGGCCCAATGCTATATCATGCTCCTGCAAGAACTCAAAAAAATTCTCGAAACAATGTTGGACATACTCAGACGAGTGAGATCTATCATCACTCATATAAAAATGATACTCTATGATTATCTTTCAATCCTCCTTTGTACTATCAAGTGCATGTCTAGATGTTATGTGGACAAAAATAGCAATCTGAATGGAATTGTAATACTGAGATTGTACCTCGTTTTGTGGTTGCAATGTGTATTTTTTTGCAAAGTCGACCACTGATATAATAGTGCCAATCAAAAAAGAGTCCTTACACATCCTAAATTGTTGATCCAACCACTGAGACCTATGACTGTGCCTTGCATACTTGTTGAAAAGATTGTCCTTAAAATCTGAAATAAAATCAGCAACACTGCATTCCTTTGTAACCAACTCACATCTAGAACCTTCACCTCTACTTTGCAAAGTATATTTGACTATCTCATATCTCTTTTTCTCAACAAGCTTCTTTCCAAATTCATGTTTGGAACTCTCATGAAAACATTGAACAAACTTTGACAAGCCACCACATTGTGAGCACTTTGCATTTAAACAATCATTTATATAGAAAAAGCAACCATCATCTCTAGAACATAAAAATAGATCTAGCAAGTCCCTTGATTATTTCTGAAGATGCATTGCACCACACTCCTACACCATTAGTATGTGTGACGGATATAGCATAATAGCTCATGGTACATTAAAAACCCACATGGTATTTGCAACAACAAGTATTACTTAATCTTAAGAGGCACACAATAAAATGGCTTCAAACCCTCAAAATTCCTTTGCGAGATTTCCATATTTTTATGTGTTTCAATAAATTTTTTGAACAACATTGTTTGGCTTGATTCCAAGAAATTTTTAGGATGTGGTGTACGGTCTCGATTGCCAATTCTTAACTTTAAAACATCCTTTGCATTGGGTGATACTCTAGAGTTATCATGCCAAAATTGTTGAATTACCTACTTTACATTATCAGTTAGCTTCTTATGAACACGTGGAAGCCTCCCAAAAAAATCCCATGTATCATTTTCAAGAGGATCATCTATTCTTTCTCTTCTTGCAAGTTCTCTATCCAAAGTTTCAACATTTATGTCAACCAATACAAGTTTGTCTCCATAAAGTGAGCCTTTCAATTGATGGCTTACTAGGGCAGCTTGTAATGACTCTTGAGTGCCTCTCTTATCCTTTTCTCTGTTACTTTTTCCATTTAGACTTGAGAGTTACTAAAAATATTTTTGACAATAATAGAATTTTTTCAGTCTTCTTGTTCACATGAATCTTCAATTTGGCTAGCAAAGGTCTCATCTTTTGCATCTTTAGCAATTGTACAAAAAGTTGGCATTGCTCGATCAATGTCTTATCACTAAAATATTGGTTGAAAATTATTCTAGCCCACAACCAAATAGTTCGTGTTGACCTCTTTCCTTCAAAATTATTTATAATGTTCTCATCAAATTCAAGTAACCATTTAGGGTTTCTTGAAAGTCTTGAAATTGGAATATGTCTTTCTTTCCATACAAGGTTCTTCATTTCTCATGTAATTTCAGAAACATAATCTTATTGACTTCTTGTTTCCAATATTATGTTGAACATCTTCATTTCCCAACATTTCACCTCAACATTTTCAATATCACTGACACTTCTATTCCCACTTAATATCATGTCTAACATCTTCAACTAACATTTTCACCTTGAACATTTTCTTTACATCAATTTCAATATTTTTATTCCCACTTCTTAACATCATGTTCAACATCTTCAAATCCAACATTTTCACCTTGAACATTTTCATTATCAATTTTAATAATTCCATTCCTAATTTGAATATCATGTTCAACATATTCAATTCCAACATTTTCACCTTGAATATTTTCACCTTGAACATCTTCAATTTCCTCTTCACTTGAAAGATCATAGGGGTTAGGTTCACCAATATTTAACATACCTTGTCTTCTCTTCCTATGACTTTTTCTATCTTTTTGTCTATATGCTTCAATTTCTTCTTTTGTAAGCTTTCTCTTACATTTTTGCTTCTGACGACTGTTGCTCCCTATTATACCTCATAAAAGATGCTAAAAAATCATTCCTTATGACAAATTTCAATAGAAGATGCTTCAAAAAGTTGATCTTTGTCCCTTCCTATCTGAAACTGCATGTTTGTCGCCTGCAAACAAAATGTAGGGTCCATTGGAATGCACAAAATGACCCACATGGGGCTTTTCTATGGCCCACAAATCTAATATTCGTTATAATCTGATATCCGATTCATTCTAAAAATTTACAATGTTTTGCAACAGTATGATTTTAGTTCTTCAAATCGGATATCCGATTTTTGTACACATAGACCTAAGGGTTAATGGTAGATAGTAGAGGGTTTAAGGGTTAAATGTTTAGGGTTTAGGGTATATGGTAGAGGTTTTAAGGGTTAAGGGTTTAT